>JAWDEX010155572.1:0-55056 GCA_035221805.1 Trichilia hirta | reverse complement strand
AAAATTAAGCATGCATAACTTACCTTTGTATGACAAGTATGATCCTAGGAAGTTCAAGCATGTTCTAGCAACTTACACCTAGCTCTAGAGTGTTTAATCAATTCATCTATAGCCATGTTTGAAACACCAAACGGAATCCTCGGATTTGAGATTTCGCTGCTCAAATAGAATGCTTGATCAATTCATCTATGGCCACGTTTGAAATACCAAACGGAATCCTTGGATTTGGGAACAAACGTAAATGATTGCGAGGGATTTCTATTTTCTATCACAAAGACATGTAAATTTACATAATTTTGTACAAATTTAGTATTGATTTGCATGAATTAAAAACTTAATTACATATATAAAAATGGTATCTTAAAATACGTTAAAACTCATTTAAAATTTATGATATTATTAATTGCATACATAGAATTTGTAGAGAAGAAATTTAATCGACTAGAGCATAAAAAATAAAGGTAAAATTGAACATAAAAATTTTACGTGAAAACTCTTAATTAGGATAAAAATAATAGGTAAAGTAAAAGAATTTCACTATAAAAAAAATAAAAGTTACAACTTTTCTTATTATATAAAGAAAAAATTTTACTATTTTCCCTTATTAACAGAAGATAACATTTTCTCGCTCTCTCTTCTCTTTTTGGAATGTTCTCACTTTATATATATGAATTCTTATAAGTAAGAGGTATTTATATATTTAAAAAGCTTATCCAATGAATTAGCTTTTTCAAAAAGCTTATATTATAATAATAACTTTTAAGGGAAGCTTTACCAAGCTTCCACAATAAGTTTTACTAAACTTTGTCAAGAAATTTTATTAAGCTTTCACTAGAAACTTTACTAAATTTTCTTAAAAATTTTTACCAAGCTTTCATAAGAAATTATTTTTCTTAAGAAACTACACAAAACTTTTTCAATAAATTTAAACTTATAGATTTAAGACAAACCCAATAAATTTTTCACTTGACTTGAACTCATTAAGTTTCATAAACTCAGTATTCTTCTAGACATCTTAATTATTCTTTCTATCTTCCATTTTCATGTTGCCTAAGTTTCCATCAAGCTACAAGGGAACCGACGCCTAATAAACTTGTGAGTACTGATTGCATTTGTTAAAAAATCTACTAGATTGTCTTTTGTATGAATTTTATACATATCCACTAAACCTTCTTCCACTTTCTCACGAATAAAGTAGTACTGAACTCGTATATGCTTAGTCTTTAAATGAAAGATTAGATTCTTTACAAGATATAAGGTACTTTGACTATCACAAAATAGAGAAATCTTCTATTATTTGTGTCTGAGTTCTACTAATATTAATTTTAACCATATTGCTTCTTTACTAACTTGTGTAGTTATTACATATTCTGCTTCTATTGTTAATATAGTCATTAAGAGTGGGTGTTTACGATTTGGATTAGTTTGAAATAAAATTTTAAATCGATCCAAATATTACAGTTTGAAATTTAGATAATTTAATTCAATTCAATAACATGTCACAAACTGCAATTGATTCAAATTGTATAATGCGGTTTGGATCTATTTGAATTCAAGATTTGAATCTTAAATTTAAATTAAAATAATTTATTAATTTGAATAAAATTTAAAACATAAAATTTTGGAATTTAGTTTATTTTTCAGTCCAATGTTAAAATAATAAACCTATTATTTTATCATATAATATTAACAAAATATTTAATTTATTATTTTATTATATAATTATAATATTATAATACAATAATAATAAATATATTCAATATTTATTTAAGCGATTTGGTTTGATGGTTTGCGATTTAAAATTAATCCAATTCATAATCTGAATCAATAATAGCGACTTGTAAAATATCAATCCAGAGATCGATCTAAAATTTTTCAAACCAATTTAATTAAGCGGTTTGGATTGGTTTAAATTTGCCCACCCTTAGTAGTCATAATTGATTGCAGTTTTGAAACCCAGCTTATGGCTCTACTAGTAAGAGTAAACACATAATCGATGATAAATTTACTTTTATCAAGATCACCTATATAATCAATCAACATATCCACTAGCAATTAAGTCTGATCTCCCACAATATAATACAATATCTAAGATTCCTTTAATGTATCTTAGGATATTTTTTACTATATTTCAATGCTTTTTATTAGGATTTGTTATATACCAACTAATCACTCCTAATATAAATGCAATGTTTGATCTTGTACAAATTATAGTGAATATTAAACTTTTCACTACCAATGCATACTGTACTCAAGACATCTCTATTTTATCTTCTTCACTGTTAGGACTCATATTGATGGATACCTTAAAATTAATAAAAAGTAGGGTAGAAATTGGCTAACTATCATGAACGTTAAAATGTCACAAGATCTTTTTTTAAGTAATTTTTTTGAAAAAGCCAAAAATTTTTATTGTTTCTATCTCAATGAATTTGCATCCCTAAAATCTTGTTTGTCGATCCTAAGTCCTTCATTTCAAATTCTCTATCTAATTATGCATTTAATTCTTTGATACAATCTTTGTTGGGGCCTACTACCAATATGTCGTCTACATACAATAATAAGATAACAATATCATCTTATCCAAATCTCTTTAAATATACACAAGGGTCTGCATTAAATTTGCTGTATTCAAGACTCGTTATAAAAAAATCAAATCTCTTATACCAGTATCTTGGCACATGTTTTAGATTGTATAAAGATTTGTTCTACCTACAAATCGAGTTCTTTTTATCTTTTTCTTCAAAACCTTCTGGTTGAAGAATGTAAATTTCTTCTTTAAGATCTCTATAAAGAAAAGCTATTTTTATATCTACCTACTCTCGATATAAATCAAATATAGCACATATTACCAAGATTACTCAAATTATAGTAAGTCAAACCATAGGAAAAAATACTTTATTAAAGTCAATTTCTTCTTTTTGAGTATATACTTTAACTACAAATCTTATCCAGTATCATTCTACCTATCCATTGTTTTGCTTAATCTTATAGACCCATTTGTTTCTAATGAGTTTTCTTTCTTTTAGCAAGAACAAAAGCTTTCAAGTGTTATTCTTATAGAGTGTTTCAATTTCTTTTTGCATTGCTGTCGTCATTAAGCTATATCTGAATGTAATTTAAATGCCAAGTTGGTGCTCGTCTAGTGCAAATTAACCGTTAATTTTTAGAACTTTAGTCTTTTGATTCTTGTGCTTTGGTGTTGTGTTAGAAGAATTTTTTTTTTCACTTGTACTATAGTAGTCTCTGAATTTTATTTTATTGTGCTATCACTATCTTCTTGTAGTTTCTCTTCTACAAAAAATACATCTATGCTGATCACCACTTTATGGATAGTGGAATCCCACAAGCAATACTTATTTACACTATTAGCATATTCCAAGAATAAGTATTTTTTGAATTTTAGATCTACCTTTGTACCTTCTTAAGTATTGTATATTACGTACACTGGACTTTCAAATATATTGAGGTTTAAATAATTAATTGGTTTACCAGTTCACATCTCTATTGATATCTTTAATTTAATTGCAATTGAAGAGACTCGATTTATCACATAACAGGTGGTATTGACTACTTCTACCTAGAATTTTTTGCTTAGACTTGCAGTGCTCATCATTGCTCTTGTTTTTTTCAACAGAGTTCTATTCATTCATTTTACTACTCTATTTTGTTAAAGAGTATATGCTATAGTGAACTACCTTTTGATACTTTCTTATTTGGAAAATTCGTTAAATTCTATACCAATATATTCTCCTTTATTTATCTGATCATAGTTATTTGATCTTTTTATCAAAATCAAGTTTAACACACACTTTAAAAACTTTGAAACTTGAAAACACATCTACCTTTTTTTTGATAAAATACACCAAATATCTCCTGAAATAATCATCAATAAAAGATACAAAATACTTTACACCTCTCAACGATAGAACTGGTGCTTGTCATATATCAGAGTTAACCAATTCTAAAATAGCCTTGCTTTTAAAATTTAATTTGCTAAATTTTAATCAATGCTATTTACTAGTAATGCAATGCTCACAAAAAGGTAAAGTACCTTTGTAAGACCAAAAAGTAGCTTTTCTTTAACAAGAATCTTCATACCTTGTTCAGATATATGTCCAAGTTTTTGATGCCATATTATTACATATTTTTTACTTGCACTACTTGAAGCAATTAATACTTCTGCTTCTTGCAAAGTCTCTTCCTTTAATATATATAAATTTACAACTATCTTTTCTCCTTTCATAAGTACAAGCACTTTACAAATGATCTTCATGATCTTGTTAGCAACTTTAATTTTGTAATTAAGATTATCCAATTATCCTAAAGACACAAATTTTTCTTCAAGCCCTCCATATGCCGTACTTCTTGGATAATACAAATCATACCATCATATATCTTTAGCTTAATGGATCCAACACCAACAATTGTCAAAGTATGATCATTATAACTATATACGTATCCTCCAAAGATATGTTCATAATGATGGAACCATTCTCTCCTAGAAGTCATGCGAAAAATGGCTCCTAAATTAAAGAGCCATACATCAGCCAATTTTTTTCTGCTTTCACTTAACATCGTTGCTTCACAAATTAGAAAACTTCTATTGTCCGATGTATTAGCAACATTTTTATAAGAATTGGAATTTTTTAAATTTTAACAATCTTTCTTTAAGCAACCTTCCTTGCCACAGTGATAACACTTAAAATTCTTCTTGATTTTAACTCCCACTTGAGCCATGTTCTAGTCATCTCCCTCTCGTCGTCGTTAAGGCCTTTATTTAGTGCAAACTTGCCTGTCTATCTTCCTTTGACTCGTGCCAATTTTCTTCTCCTAGGATAGCAGTTGCTACGTCATTAAAGACTAGAAAATCTATAAGGATATTGTTTGTCATATTGATGACGAGTTGATCATATAAATCTGATAGACTTTGAAGTAAAATTATGACTCGTTCTAGTGGCTTTATTATATAACTCAATGATTTGAGTTGAGAAAATAAAGTATTCAAACTGTTGATGTGCTCTATCACTAAAATAGATTCTGACATTCGAAGAGTAAAGAGTTTTCTTTTAAGAAAAATTTTATTGTGAAGTAATTTGCTCTCATACAACTTAGTGAAATAATTTCAAATCTTTTTTATTGTCTTTTTCTCCTATATGTTTTACAACACTTCACCTATAAGAGTTAGATGAATGTTTGAAATAACATTCCCATCCACCTCATCTCACTTATCATATGTAATATTCTGTAGTCTTTTAGTAATAGTTGCTAGATAATTGTCTTTTTTTAATATTGCCTTTATCTTTAGTTTCTACAATAAGAAATTGCTCTCGTTGAATTTTGCTATCTCAAATTTTACTGTCATTACTTCTACCATGAATTAAATGAGTAAAAACTAGCTCTTACTATTTCACGTGAATAGTATCTATAAATAATACTTATGAATACTATCTAGTACCTTCTAAGAGGAAGTAATAATCTAACTTATTTTTACATGTGGAGGATCCATTTAGTGGTAACCACAGAGCATATGATAAGTAGATATCCACAAGTAAAGATGATTTTGATATTACTTGTTGCGAAGAAGTCTAATTGAATAGAGCGTGATCATAGCTAAAACAAAAAAAAGAACAAAGACAAAATTGAACACATAAATTTTACGCGAAAATTTTTTAGTTATGATAAAAATCATGTGTAAGATAGAAAAATTTTATTATAAAAAAAAAAATAGTTACAACTTTTCTCTATTATATAAGAAGAAAATAATATTATTCTCTCTTTTTAATAGAAAATAATATTTTCTCCTTCTCTCTTCTATTTTTGAGATGCTCTCACTTTATATATATAAATTCTTACAAATAAAAGGTATTTATAGGCTTGAAAAACTTATCCAATAAGTTGGCTTCTCTAAGAAGTTTATACCATAATAATAGCTTCTAAATGAAACTTTACCAAATTTTTATAAAAAAATTTATTAAACTTTTTGAAGAAACTTTATGAACCTTTCATAAGAAGTTGTACCAAATTTCTCTAATAAATTTAACTTTATGAATTCAAGATAAATCCAATACTATTGATCCTCAAAGTAGATAAGAAAAAAAAAGATCTCTACAAAACTCTGTGTCTATATGCCTACGCTTGAATAAATTCAATCCTTACAATGCAATGCGTGCGTTTCAATGTTATTACAAAATTTGTCCATTTTTTTAAAGAATAATGGTACATAAAAAGACCTTACAATTTATCTTTTGTTTATGGTTAAGGTGATTTTAATCGTATCTATAATTATTATAATTTTTTTGTTTAATTTTTATTTTTTTGAAACTTATAATTTTTAATTTTTTTTATAATTTTTCAAGTTAAGTATAATTTTAACAATTATAAAGAAAAAACTTATAATAAAAATTTTTAAATAATAAAAAATATGTAATATCATTACTATGCTAAATTTTTTTTCTAAAATAAAACCAAAATAATATATGTGATTTGGATAATAATTTTTATAATTCTTTATTATATTTTTTATCATTTAATAAATATATATCATTTTATTTATGACAATTTTTAAATTAAAAATTTAGAGGAATTAATATTATTTTGCAATTAAATGCATCTTAGTATAACTACCCTTACATTTTTCACTCTTTTAGAACAGCGAGCTTCTCTGCAAGTGTGCTCCAACCATTAAAATTCCGATACCCAGTGAATTCCAATAATTTTAACAAGTAATAGCCATCAACGAGAGCTGGATTAAATGCATAAACTTACAAACACTAGTATTTCAATTCTTTGATTATAATTTCTAATTTTTATAAATTAAAAAGTATAAAAATATACAATACATTTTAATGTATCATAACATAACCAATAAAAGAGAATAATTGATATTATCCCAAATGAAATAATATATTATAGATAAACCAAGAATAATTCTAGGGTTATTATCACTTATATTTTAGCCAAATATCACTTAGATGATAAGAATACAAAAATAATAAGTTACTTCTTTTCTTCATTTTTTTTTAAATTATTATTTGTAATTATTTTTATGCCCTTATAAACAATAACAAAATTAAATACAATTATTTATTTATCTCATGTCATTAAAATATATATATTGACAGTAAAAAATTAACTGTATAGTCAATAATTAAAAAAATATTCACAAAAAATAGTTCTCATAATTTTTATTAAATTATTGTTATAATATAATAATAAAATATATATTAATAATAAAATTAAATTAAAAATAAAACAAAATTAAAATTATTTTAATTATTTTATTTTATTTTATAACAATAACTAAATAAATGTTATAATAATAACAAAATAAATAATTATATTTAATTTTATTATTATATATAAAAATTATAAATAATAATTTTAAATTATTATTATTATTATTATAGTAAAATATTGTCAAATTTTTGGCGGAGCCAAATGATCATAACTTAACAATTTTGTTACCTTAATCAAGATTTCGTCCGTCTTATGTTCAAAAATAAAAACAATTAAAAGCTTTTCAATTATATAAATTATAATCCCCCAATAATCAGCCAGAATTTTGGCTACGGGGCACCAATTGGTCTCGTCGACCCCACGCTTGACATAATATAGACTGAAGTCATTGAACCATCTAAGTTGGCCTCTTTTGTGTTGCCCTCTTTTGTTAAATTACAATTATATCCTTCCTCTTTCCAAGAATATTGTTTTAGTTCATTAGGATTATTTTATTCGGTAACTTTGACACTGCCAAATAAAAAACTTTAGTGTTTCATCATTTGTCTCACTTTAATCCTTAAAATAAATTTAATTAATCAATCTAACAAAAAAAAATAGTAATAAATAATTTGATAAAACTTATTAAACAAAGTAAGTTTTATAATTTTAATTATTTTTATAATTAATATTGAATTAGTTTGTTATTAATATCACTGTATTTTAAATTTTTTATTTATATCATAATAAAATTATTTTTATCTTAAAATCATAGTTACAAAATATTTTTTTATCTAAGTTAATACATTTGATGTAAAGATATTTGCAAAATTTTTGTTAGAAAAATAAAAAGTTGTACAAATCAGTAAGCATCAAAATGAGACGAGACAAAACATAAGTATCAAAGTTATTGACTAATTTGTAATTTTACGATAAGTGCGGGCCTATTTCCTCAGGAAGCCACAAAGCCTATTTATCAGACACAGGATTCAACACGTGGAATCATCATACAGCTTCGCGTTCGTGTATTCCCTACTGCTCAGATTTTTTTCTTCCAAGTTTTAGAATCTCAAACTGTCAAACACACGCTCGTTTTGGTACGTGATTCCCTGAAATCAACACATCCTCTCAAATATTTAAGTCGTCCTCTTGATTAAATTATTAAAAATCATTCAGTTTAAAAGGCGAAGATAGAAGTTTTCTACTTATTTATAAAAACATTTTTTTATATATTTTAAAATTGATCCCTGCCTCTATTTGAAGAGATGTCTTTCAAAGTATCATCACTAAATTTTTATTTTTATTTCTTTAAAACAGTGTTAAATTATATAATCCCAACCACTATGGATGATATCGTGGAAACCCAGTCTATTATAGAATTATGATTGTATTAAATTGAATTAATTAGCTTAATCTAAGAGAGAGATTTGTTATTTGTTAATGGCATCCATAAAAATTACCCACGCGAGTGAAATGAGCGTGAAGTTTGAACCTCTGTCATTTGATGAGATAGCGGCGGCGCACGAGCCATAGATATTTCCGTTATAGTGTCATAACGCTCTGTTTAACGGTTGCTTTTATAATTCCATTCTACTCTATATATAAATAAACCCAACCAACTCCCTAATTCATAGATAAACCCAAGAAAGGAAACGTAACAAAACAAAGCGTGCGCACAAAAACTTGTTACTAAATCAGTTTTAGTTCTTTCTCTTCTATGGAAACAACGAAGACAGATTGTTTCTGGGTTTTGGCTCTTGCTTCCAAATGCAAATCTTTCTCATCCCAAAACATCATTTTTATATCACTTTTTCTTTGCATGGTTTGGTTAACCTTGGCTTTATGCTATTGGGCTTACCCTGGTGGCCATGCTTGGGGGAAGTACTGGTTCAACAGAGGAATCAAAGCAAGCACAATACCTGGACCACGTGGTTTGCCATTTGTTGGAAGCATGACTCTCATGACTAACCTTGCTCATCACAAGCTGGATGCCGCAGCTGAGAGATTCAAAGCGAGACGGCTTATGGCTTTCAGCCTCGGTGAGACGCGGGTTATTATTACTTGCAATCCAGATGTGGCGAAAGAGATTCTAAACAGCTCAGCTTTTGCTGATCGTCCTGTGAAAGAGTCTGCATATAGTTTAATGTTCAATAGAGCAATAGGGTTTGCTCCTTACGGAGTTTACTGGCGAACGCTTAGAAGAATTGCCGCAACACATCTCTTTTGTCCAAAACAAATCAACTCTACGGAACCCCAAAGGTTTGATATCGCATCCCAAATGGTGTCAATGATTTCATGTTACAACGGAGTGTTTCGCGTTCGCGATATACTCAGGCAAGCTTCGCTCAATAATATGATGTGTTCAGTGTTTGGTCGAAAGTACGAGCTCGGTTCTAAAAATATTGAAGTTCATGAACTGAGACTGCTCGTTGAAGAAGGTTATGACCTACTTGGAAAACTCAACTTTTCTGATCACCTTCCATGGCTAGCGGATTTAGACCTCCAGAAAGTCCGGTTCAGATGCTCCCAACTAGTCCCTAAGGTGAACCGATTTGTGAGCCGGATTATTCAAGAACATAAAACTCATACCAGCTGCCAAAGAAACAATAATTTTATGGATGTTTTACTTTCTCTTCATGGATCGGATAGATTATCAGACCATGACATGGTTGCTGTTCTTTGGGTAAGCAACAAACTTCTAACGAAAAAAAAAAATGTTGTTTCTGAATGCATATTTTGTTTTCTTTTGCATGGTGTTTGGTTGCTAAGAAATGGCAGAAAAAGAATAAATAATGGAATCTTGCAATGGTTTGGACTGGACTGGATGTTCAGAATCCCAGTTTTTCTTTACTTCCACTACCATTGGTTAGCAACGAAACGTACCTGTACCATTGATAGATTATATATTTATATTTCCCTTTAATTAATCTTAATTACTTCTCTTAATCATGTTCATTATTCTTTACAGGAGATGATATTTAGAGGAACTGATACGGTAGCAGTTTTGATAGAGTGGATACTCGCGAGGTTGGTACTCCACCCTGATATCCAGTCAAAGGTTCATGATGAATTCGATCGAGTAATCGGAAGATCACGACCGCTGATGGAATCTGACATTCAATTCATGGTATACCTGCCAGCTGTAATAAAAGAAGTTCTGAGGCTACACCCACCAGGCCCACTTTTATCATGGGCCCGTTTAGCCATCACAGACAGTACAGTAGATCATTATCATGTGCCAGCGGGGACCACAGCTATGGTTAACATGTGGGCCATCATGCGGGACCCAGAAGTCTGGGTGGACCCATTGACTTTCATGCCGGAGAGATACGTGAACCCGAAACCTGCTGACATGGAATTCTCCCTTACAGGGTCTGATCTGAGGTTGGCGCCTTTCGGTTCGGGTCGTAGGACGTGCCCCGGAAAAGCATTGGGTTTGTCCACGGTTACCTTTTGGGTTGGGACTTTATTGCACGAGTTTCAATGGGTACAATGGGATCAGGACCCGGTGGATCTATCCGAAAAGCTAAGGCTTTCATGCGAAATGAAAAATCCTCTTACAGTGGAAGTTCTTCCTAGGCGAACATAATACATACAAACACAGCTCTAGGTTTTCGTAGTACGTATATCTATCTATACGAGCAATGTATTGCTTATGTTTGTGTGTTTGGTGAGAGGTGTGATTTTTACTTTTTAACTCTTTAGACTACTAACATTGGTGACATTGTAAATACGTATTGAATATGGAACAATAAGTTTGATTAGTGTGAATAATTTTTCTCTTCTATTTTTAATTATGATTTTTATTTCTAGTTCCGTACATGCATATACAAGTGGGATTGTTAAATTAAATATACGAAATATTGAAAAAGTGATGAAGGAATATCCAATAAGTATGTCTGCATTATTATTTCTAGTGGGCTACACGAGCAAATGAAGTTTTTGTCGTGGCCGAACCAAAAGGTTTCGAGTGCTTAACCCAATGGAACTAGCACTAATTTGCCAATCGATCATTTTAAGATTATCGCAGGCTACCCAAAGAAAATTAACGGTCGGAGGCGAGAAGTTCGTAATCTTGGCCTTTACTATTTTCTCCTTTGTAATAGTTATTCCAGCATGGTCATATAAATAGGTTTTACCAATATTGACCACTGATTACAAATAAAATACTTTAATTAGAGCCATAAGTCATAGAGAACGATTTTAAACACAGAGAACTTGTATGCATACCTTGGAAACGGTGATTAAACAACAAAAGTCTGGAAAGGATTACAATAACTTAAGCACACAATTTCTTTATTAACAACCGCACTAGGTTCTAACCTGACTAGTTCTTGAATAAACCCAAATCCTGCATCCTGGAAAGTGCTTTTTCAAATTGTCTCCATCTCTGTTCTAATGTCCCAACGTATCCTACTGACATTCGAACCAATCCTGGAGAAATTCCAGCCAGAGCTTTTTCCTCAGCGTTCAGCTCACTACTTGTGCTGCTACCAGAGCAAGACATTAGGGTTTCGTAGTAACCCAAGCTCACGGCCATGAATCCAAACTGTGTGAAATTTTGCAGGTAGTTCATCAACCTGTTAGCTTTCTCTTCGGTTTCCATGTCCAGGCAAAGAAGTCCACCATACCCGTATTCTGTGTTCGCCATAGTTTTCAGAAGCTGGTGATGTGGGTGATCTTCCAGACCTGGGTATATTACTTTGAGGCCCAGTTTCTTCATTCTTGTGGCATAAGTCAGTGCTCTACGGCAGTGCTCTTTCATTCGGAGGCCCAAGTGAGGAATTCTTTCAGACAGTTCGAAGGCAACTTTTGCATTCATGGTTGGGCCGAGTAGCATTAACGATCCATGGTGAAGGTCCATCATTGAATTCACAAGACTCTCTGGCCCACAAACGGCACCTTACCAAAGAAATTTTGATTTAGAGAATTTGGTTATATTTTTTAAAACTTAGGGTTGAAAGTATAATTAAGATTCTTAATAACTTAAAAACACACCTAACTAATAGGTGTGTACTAATATCATCAAGGGTTAACTTATATTTTTATTTATTTATTATGAGATATAAAAAGTGCATGTGTTTAAATATTTTTATTTTATTTTCGCACAATCTAAATTTGCACTATGTGTCTCACCTCGTGCACACTCTAAACAAACTTGTAATTGCACACATTAAAATCCTTAATATTAAAGAAATTTTACCCTAAAAAATTAAAAATAAAAAAATCGTTACTCTAAAAGATTTGAGAAATTGAAAATAATATAATTAAAAAAAATTAAATAAATTTATTCCGAATTGGCATGAAGAAATCGATCACTTAAATTTATTTTCATAATTAAATTTACTTTTTATAATAAAAAGATAAAATCAATTTGACTATTCTTTTAAGACTCGAGTAGTAAATTTAAAGGAATCTATAGAATTCTTCCAAATTGATAATTTGAAGCACAAGAATACAAAGGGGAATATTCTACAAATACAAATTGAATTTGAAATGGATTTAAGTGGAAATACAGACATCATGGGATAAAAACAAAGTACATGAGACCGATCACACGAAATTATTACAGGAAACGACAAAGTAGAGATCAAAACTCATATGACATGTATGATTTTTTACGCGTATGAACAATCTTCTAATATGCTTAACCATCGTCAAAGGTTTAGGCATTAATTAGAATTTAAAGTAAATAATATTCGGAGTAGATAGATGCTTCCGGAGAAAATGACCAAAAGACAGGCATCAGTCATGGGAGGGAAAATGGTGACCACATAAACCAAACCAACTACTGTTCATTTTCCAAAGTCTAAAAAAAAAAAAAAAAAAACGCTCGGATTAAGCAATGAAATCAATGTTCTAGATTATATCTTGGGCATAACCAATCACAAAATCACACGTCATTTAACATGGGTTAAATACTTAAATATGACCTTTTAATTATTCAATTCTTGAATGGATAATGAATTAACAACGTACTGGTTAGCTTAGGTGCACGCCACTGTACTCTTATTAATTATTTTTCTTATTTTTTAATAAATTATAATTTAATATATATTTTTATAAATTAAAAATTATAATAAAAGTTAACGTATTAAGGTCATCCAATTTGTAAAGATTTTTCAACAAATTATTATAATATATTGCAAGAGTTTTAAATAAAATGAGCATAGTTATTTATAAACAATAAGTGAATTTAAATTAACGAATTATACCAATTAGAATAATAATGAGGAATCTTAAAAGGTCGATTAATTATTTGTAATTGCTTTACCTTTTCTTTTTAATTTTTGTATTTAAATTATTGTTTAAAATAAAATAGAAATATTCAAACAATTAAAAATTTTGAAGTTTTTTAAATATTAAATTTAAGTTTATTATTCATAAATTTTTTTTTTTTAATTCTTCGTTTTTTAATATTCAATCGAACCATATTATTTTTTGTTGTTGTTGTGGTTTTTTTTTTAATAAAATCACAACTTAAGAAAAACATACCCACTCGCACTTACGTTGCTTTCTAACCCGTTAGAAACTTTAACACCATGACGCGTGCATGTGAAAAAAATTAAAATGGAAATTACCCGCAATAACGTCGGCTCCACCACTGATAAACTTGGAGATACTATGAATCACGACGTCGGCTCCTAGCCTCGCCGGCGATAGAACCATCGGAGCAAATGTGTTGTCCACCACCACACAGACTCCCTTATCATGGGCCATTCGGCTGAGCTCCGGGATGTTCGCAACCCTGAGCGTAGGGTTGGAAACAGACTCAAAATATAACACGTTTGTATTTCCTTCGACGATCGCATTTTTTACCATCTCGAAATCACTGATGTCTACGAACGTCGTCGTTATGTTGCAGGCCCTAGGCAAGAAGTGGGTCAGCAGCGCGTGAGTCCCGCCGTATAGAGACGTCGATGCCACCACGTGTCCTCCGCTACTGCACAGTTGCAGTAACACAGACGAAATTGCAGACATACCTGGCTCATCGAAACGAAACCATGAACAATTTTATTTTATTTTTTACATTATTTGGAACAATTAAATTGATTTATTCGTTTTATTACAATTTGTAATTATATAAATATATACCGCTGGCAGTGCAGTAGGCGGCCTCGGTTCCTTCTAGGGCAGCCATCTGACGGCTGAGATTGAGTACAGTTGGGTTGAAGTGACGGCTGTAGATGAAGAAATCACGGTCAGGTCCAAGTTCTCCTGCGAACATACGTCTCATAGTCTCCGGCTCCATGACCGTGAACGTCGCAGAGGCTTCAATAGACATGTTAACGCCTCCGTGTTCCCCAAACTCGTGTCGGGCACTTGCTAACGCGGCAGCAGGGTCTTCCCATGCTGTTGCTACAGTGGATACCATTGATTTCTTGGCCTTGAAAAGATCATCGCCGTCAAATTCTTCAGCCTCAGATGATGATCTTTTCTTGCAGGAAAACACAACGCATTCGGCCATGGAAGAGATTAATAGGATGAAAAAAGCAAAGATTAGGTTGGTGAAGAATATGGTGTTGGGGCATATTATATATATTATATATAGAAGGGTTTGGTAATTTGGTTGGGAAGATAAAGTACAATGAATCTGGTTACTATAAGGCCTACAGTGGATTATCTATAATTTCTAAGGTTAAATATTAACTAAAGAGTGGATTATCTATAATTTCTAAGGTTAAATATTAACTAAAGTACCAAAATTATACGCTATAAATGATTTAGGAGAAACGGAGATAATGATACTGGAATGCAAATTTTACACAAATCCTATACTTAGAAACCATAATGTTATTAAGATACAGGATAAGAGATATAATTCTGTCAAATTAAAATTAATTTAAACATATGCTTGTATTCTATTTTCATTTGCCACTTAACATGCAATGGCAAGTCGGTGTTCACATGGGCCACATCTCATCTTATTTTCATACTGACAATAAAATAGCATAATCTTTTCAAGAATAATGTTAGAGATACAAATTTTTTATATAAATTTATGTGATAATGGTCTATAATTACATATTCTATATTTTTAATTTTTTTATTTTCATAAATTTATATTTATCACAATAAAAATATAACATGTGATAATCAAGGAGTCCTATTACATAATTTTGTATAAAGATTTTGTATTCCTAACACTGCTCATCATCTAATAATAATAATGTTATTATCTTTAGTTTATTTATTAATTTTTCACATTCATACTATTGTGATTTTATCATACAGTATAAACACATCGATTTTTTATTATAACTTTTAATTTTTTAATAAAAATTAAAAAATATTATAATAGAAGAATTTAAATTATATATAACTCAAAAGTTAAAAACTATGATGAAAAAATTGATAAATCTGTATTGTACAATGAAATACATTGTTCTATTATATTACATATGACCCACTTAGGTGTGACGTCTAAATTTTTTTTTTTTTTTTTTTTTTTATTAGGAAATATCCCTCCTAATTTGTGGATCAAATCGTTCGGGGAGGATAAGGGTTAATCCATCCCGCATAAAAGTCTCAATCCTTCTGTTTGTTCCTGCAACTTTGGCAGACAAACTTCATCCTATTATTTTATTTTTCTCGGAGAGCATGATGAGAAAATAACATGTTCTTCATTCGATAGCTAACACAAAGGTATATATTTTCCAAATTCTAAAATCATAAAACTGATTTTATGATCAATACCTCCTCAGGTGAAGGGATTCTGCTGCTTTTTATGCAAAGAGAACAAGAAAATAAAACTAATACTTTGATACCTTGCAAAAACTCATCATAAAGAATCGGACAGAACCACATTCTAGGTATTTTGTGCAATAACATTTGGTTTGTAGTTGTCATTGGATAAGGTTGGAAAACTCATCACACAAATAAAAGAATTGCGCTTACTTTATTACCATGTGATTCGTTTTTCTATTGTATTCATCCGTCTTTCTATAGGCAAAGCAAAGGCACACACAACACATGTTGTTTTTATATAAACTTCTATAAATTTTAAAATTCAAATTTCCATTAAATTTTAGTAAAAATCAACAATTATGGTGTTATTTCTCTGTTTAAATCTCTATAAATTTATTCAGACTCGAATTATTAAAGTATACATAATGGTGTATTTGTAATATGGGTAATTTGGATGTCGTAGATATGTGGTCTAAGAACTCTATTTTCTACTGGAACTTGCGACATTCAAACTTGTGAATGTCTTTGTGTCTTTTCTGTTGTCCTGTTTTCCGACTCGAAACTTAAACGACGGTTGTCTTTTTCTGGGCGTGTTCTGCAATGGATTCTGGAGGATTAGGAGAAAAATATGGCGATGAAAACGTGGCAAAAAGATAA
This sequence comes from Trichilia hirta, assembly GCA_035221805.1. NCBI lineage: Eukaryota > Viridiplantae > Streptophyta > Magnoliopsida > Sapindales > Meliaceae > Trichilia > Trichilia hirta. The sequence goes on along the minus strand of JAWDEX010155572.1, from coordinate 38,493 downwards.
ACATGATGTGAGAACGTAGGTCCCACCGTCAAAATGTGCATGCGGACCCAATAACCATTAAGTCCACCTCATTGTTGGATTACTACCATGCAAGTATCGGAGTTCAGACACGTTGGCCATGGAAACGTGGGACCCACTTATGTTGTGATAACCCATTCATTCACAGTTTGAGGTAAAAAATTTTAAATCATTCAATTCAAATCATTTAAATTACAATAATTTATAATTTATATTAATTTAAAATTTTTTTAAATTAATAATTTAAATTTTAAATTAAAATAATTTTAAATTATAAAACTGTAAATCAAATCAAATCACTTAATATTATTTTATAAAAATTTTTATTATTATTTATTTTATCATCTTAATTATACATAATTATCTTTATTTTTTTATATAATAACAGTTAAAAAAATTATTTATAAATTTTTATTTAAATATTATAAAATTAATAATAATTAAATATTATAATATTAATTTTATAATATAATTTAAAAAACAAATTCAAACTATTTTAAAACGGTTTGAATTAGATCTATTTATAATATTTTAATAAATTAAATTAATTAATTTAACTTTAAATCATAATATTCGAATTGGCCTTAAAATTTTATATCAAACTAATCCATACCGCACGTACTCGTTATTATTCACGCCTTCATCGGATAGGGGCTAAACCCAATGATTCTACAGATTGCAATTGCCATACTAAATGAATTAATTTCATCATATTCTTATAGATATTATTACAGTAAAGTAAAATATAACAAGTAACGATGGTACGCTATATTTTAATATAACAAGCAATGATGGTACGTTATATTTTAATATATATATATATATATATATATAGCATTTTTTCTAAATAACAATTATATCTTATTCTATATTTTATCATAAAAATTTTTTAAATTTAAAAATTGTGATAAATATTTTTATTAAATTAATTTTCTTAATTTCTTGTCTTTTTGATAGTGTAATGATATTATACCTTCAGTTTTTATAAAAATATAGAAATTAAAAAATAATATAAAAATATATAAAATTACTATTAAAAAATTATATAGAATACATAAAATTTAATTAACAAAATTTATATTTTGAAGAACATAAAAGATTTATACATTATATTTTAGAATTTTATTTTAATTTTGATACTTTTATAAAAATTAAGGCATAATTATTATTATATTATAGAAAAAAATAAAAATTAAAAAAATTAATTTAACAAAATTATTTGTTATAACATTTGAATTTTATTACAAAATATAAAGTAAAGTGTAATTATTATTTAACAAAATTATAAAAATTGTTTGCCATTCTCTCTTCTATTGAATATCCTCCAAGTTCACTTTTTACGACCCACCCTCTAGAAAAAGAAACCAAAATTTCTCGAGATATTCATTGATACCCTAAGTAAATTATCTTCCAATTTCTTCCTTAAAATCCATCCACACGTATTCACACGTATAAGTAAATTATCTTCTTTAACATCGGCAGGTATATAAGTAAAGATAGAGTATCAAATTTCAAAGTTTGTAATAATATAAATAAATTATCTTCTTTAAGATTCACATGCATTTGGAAGAATACATGAAGTAAGTTAGAATTTAAGTATATGAAATTTAATAAAATATTATTGATGTCGCATGTAAAAGAAAGATAATTTTTTTAATTAATGAAAATTTCGTTGTCTATCTAATCCGGGGCCATGTTTCATTAATTTAATTACATAAATAATGAAATTATATATGGTCATTTGATGAAGATAGGCTTCTTTAATTATTGGATCTTGAAATATACCTAAATTGACCAACCACTTTCCCATTGTCAAATATGTGGAGTCGTAAATGGACTTATCGATTTGAATGGTCAGAAGGGATAAAATAATTTTGAAAATAAAAAAAAGATTTGTTAAATATTAAAATAAATATTAATATAATTACGTATTATTTAAGTACCTTATAAATCCTTTTTATTCATTTATGTCTTAAGGTGACAATTGTCGTATTTATATCATATTAATAAATTTATAATATTTTTATATTAATTTAAATTTAATTTATTTATTAATTATGTTACGAACGCTCAATTTAAATATAATTTATTTATTAATTATGTTATTTATTTATTAAATAAGTAACATAATACAATATAATTATTAATTTATCAAACGAATAATTAGTTCATTAATTCGGTCTAATTCATTTAATTAATTAATATAAAAAAATTTATTCAATTAACTATTTATTTAAATATAAATTAAATATTAAAATATAAATAATTAAAAACATTATACTAAATAATTATTCATTTAAATATAATTATTTATTTAAACAAAAAACTAGAATTATGTGATACGAATATGACCTAATTATTATTCATGTCAATTTTTTTAATCTAAATTCATTTAATTATATCAAATTTGTGTCAAATAATCGTGTCCTATCATGACTAAAATTATCTTCTATATTAATATTTATTATTATCTTTTAAGAGATTTATTTTATTTTAATTAATTTTTTATTTCAATTTTGGGTCTTAGGTCTTGGATCTGATTTAGTTTCTTGAATTCATACTACTATAAAATTTTATATGAAATTTTGAATCATGCACGTGGATCTCTTAAATTTGTCTTTAAATATTATTATTATTGAGTACTTTGTATCTATATAATTCTAAAATCATAAATTAAGAATCAACTTCTTTTTAAATGTTATTTTTAAAAAATATTGAATTTATAGTTTTAGAAAATACTAAAGAAACAAATAATATGTCTCCTGTGTCTTTTGATAGATTATTTGATTAAGCCTTATGCTATCAAGATTATTCAAAATTTTCCCTAGGGGCAAGTTCTATTGCCTTGTTTCTTCATTTTTCTATTTTACTATATGTTGGATTACTCCTTATATATCATATTCCTATACAAATTGTATAAATTTGTAGAAAAAAATAGTTTATTAGCCTTTTGTATTTGTCCCACATCAATTAGTAAACTTAGAGTGAGAGAGTTATTCAATATATATATATAAACATTTACTTTAGTTTTCATGTGTGTAATAGTGTGCCCAGAAAAGTGTCTAGTCGAGAGACAAACCTCATTTGAAGTAAATTTTACTTTAACAAATATCAATAAAGTCTTAGGATTTCTTTTATGAAAAATTCTTCAGTTAAAAAATTTTTATTTTTATCTTTTATCTTTTGAATATTTGTGATAATATTTGAATATTTGTGATAATACCTAAAATTTTTAGTATTGTCAATTTGATCTAAATATTTAAAAATTGACAGTTTAGCCCAAATATTTTAAAAGTTGCAATATAGCACAGTACTTTAAATATTTGCAATGCAACTCAAAAATTTTATAATCTTTGCAAAAATTAAAAATAATAAAATTTCTGCGGCACCCAAGGATGCAAGTATTTATGCTGAATCTCATTAAATATTGTGTGTTTTTTTACTTTTATCTATGCCATTTACTGCATTGTTACTTATTATATTTGAAAATCCGGCATAAGTTGTAGTTACGGTTGTTTGAATTTGAGAACTTTGTTTTTATATTGATTTTAGGAGTTATCGTTGTAGTACAAATAATTGACATCAGAGTTTAGGCTTTGGTTATTAGTTGCTAGTTATTAAATATAATAAATAGTCATAGCTTAATTATTAGTTGCCAGTTATTAAATATAATAAACAATCAGAGGCTAGGTATTAATATTGCTTATAGTATATGTGATACTGAGTTATGTTAGCCAAGTTGATTGTATGGTTTAAAAATGACATGTGCGGATACAAAAATAAATTAGGATATTTGGTTGATTAATTTTATTCTTGATTATTTTTTATTGAACTATTTAATATACTATTATCAGGTACTTACCCGAGTTCTATATAATATTTGGCTTTAATGCATTTATAAGTATAACAGTTGTATCAAAGTTTGTGTGGATATAATTAAAAGTTTTACACTCTCTTTTGCTGCTGTAGAACTTAATCAGTGGTATTAAGACTTATTATTTTATAAATGAAATGTAATGCACTACAAGATTGAAGAGGTTGATTAGTTAGCTTCTATTTAAGGATTCCAATAAGTGGTATAAGAGCTTATTTTATTATTGGTACAAAATAAATGGTACCAGAGCAATTGAGGTGAATTCCCAACAAGTGGTATCAAAGTAATTAAGGAGAATCCTAATAAGTAATATCAAAGCCAAGATATTTCTTAATATGCTCTGTGTTTGCTACTTGATTGTTTTTTCATATCAAAAAAGTCTTCTTTGGCTATTGACATTTCATATTTAGTAGTTATTAAATAATAATTAGTTTGTCAAAAAGAAACCAAAAGATTTACAGAGTTTGAGTGCATTAATAAAGACTATAGATGAAGTGTATTGAGAGTTTTTTACAAGAGAAAAAAATTATAAAAGCTCAGGGTAGAATGATCAAGCATCTCTAAACAAATATTAGAGAGAGTATAGAAGAATCATTTGTGAATTTTAAAACACTTCAGAGTTAAAAATACATTACAGTAAAATATGATGATAATCAAACATTACTTGAGAAAGTTCAATGTGTATTGTCCAAAGCTAGGTTAAATATTTTGAGCTAAGTCAGTTATATATTTATGTCACCTTATCAATATTCTACTATTATTATTTATCATTGAAGAACTAATTTTAAAAACCTGCTATAGATCATGATTTCTTATGTGTATTTGGTTTTACTGCATTGTATTGTATTAAAGAATCAATTGGTATTCAGAGACATATAAGATAATCTTTAATAGGAATGTTAACTTTATTGAATCTACCATTTGAAAAAAGATAATAATTGTAAACAGACAGATGGTACTCTAAAACAGGTGGAATTTTATTATCTTAGCAATTAAAGGTACTCTTATAGTACAGGAAGCATTATTTAAAGAAGAGATTTTAACCCAAGAACCTCTAAAGTAACTTTTGTATTAAGAAAGCTACAATTAAAATCAAATCCTGCTCATTTTAAAAATTTAGTGGCTTTTGCATCTCCAATTGAAATAGAATGCATTTATTCTATATTTAAAGCAGTTAAATGAATCAGTAAAAGAATAGTCAATGGAAGGAGCTTTAAAAAAGAAAATATAGTCTCTTTAAAAGAATGCATTTAGATAGATGCAAACGGTTGAATTTCTTATTAATTGCTATAAAGTATTGTTGGTAGCTAATGACTATACTTAGATAGAGGGACTTGGTATTCTCCAATTGTGAAATATTCCTCCATTCAAATTTTTTTGACTTTATTAACATAATTAAAACTACATTTTGGAAGAGAAAATGTACAAGACTAAGTCAGATAAGTTCAAAGTTGTTAGATTTAAAGATATAGTGTGATCGTTGTATAACAGTAGTACAAACGATTTAATAGGGCAGAGGAATACAAGAATCAAATATTATCATGGTAGGTATTTGTGCAAGCTACAATAGTTTAAAGTAATATAGGAATTATGTTAAAAGTACTGTATGCAAGATGGTATCTTGATTTGGTGAGTTTAAGGCTTGACATTTCACAAGTAGTTAGGTCTAAAAATAGATATATGTGTAATCTTGAAAAGGATATTGAAAGATGTGAAACAAATTTTACGATAACTATTGAAGACCGTATAAGTTGATTTGATTTGATCAGGATGATTTATTTAGTTATTATATTGATTCTGATTGTACTAGTAATTTGGATTAGCGTTAGTCAACTGTTAGATTTAAATTTACTCTTGTAAGAGCTCCAATTAGTTGAAATCGATCTTATAGCAGAGTACATAATATTATAGAGGCTGTAAAGAAAGCTATTTGGATATTACTTTAAAATTTGGTCAGAAGAAGATTATTATTTGTTCTAACAGTTGGATGCTATTTACTTAGCAATGAATTTCAGTATTTGATATTGTATCAAACATGTTGAAGTCAGATATTATTTTGTATGAAAAATTAGGATGGTAGAATATCCCGTAATTGAGTTCATTAAGATTGTAGAATTAATCAAGTATCGCATTATTTTATACCTGATTGACATCCTTATTTATAATTGCATTATTTAATCCATTTAGAGGCATCACAAAATTTATAAAGCAAATGAAGATTAAAAATTTGATTGGCATTGGCTAATTCGCTAAGGTGAAGATTATTAAGAAAAATGGCTTATTAGTCTTTTACATTTATTGCACATTGGTTAATAAATTTAGAGTGGGAGAGTTAATGAGTTTATATATAAAGATATTTACTTTAGTTTTTGTATGTGCCCAGCAAAGTGTCCGGTCAAAAGGAACAAACTCTATTAGAAGTCAATTTTATTTTTATAAATATCGATGGAATTCTAAGATTTTTCTTATAAAAGACTCTTCGGTTAAAATATTTTTATTTTTGCTCTTTATCTTTTAGGTATTTATGATAATACCTAAAATTTTTAGTGTTATCAATTTTGTCAAAATATTTAAAGATTTGTAATTTAACCCAAATATTTTAAAAGTTGCAGTATGACTCAATATTTTAAATATTTATGGTATGACTCAAAAGTTGTATATTCTTTATAAAAGTTAAAAATAATAAAATTTCTGCAGTATTAAAAGACGTAAGTATTTATACCGAATCTCATTAAATATTATATTTTTTTATTTTTATTTATGCCATTTATTATATTGTAATTTATTAGATTTAAATATCTAGTATAAGTTGTAGTTGTAGTTATTTGAATTTGAAAATTTTGTTTGCATGTTAATTTTGAAAGTTTTCATTGTGGCAGAACTAATTGTAATTAAAGTATAGACTTTGGCTATTAGTTGCTAGTTATTAAATATAATAAACAATTAGAGCTTGAGTAATAGTATTATTTATAGTATATATGATACTGAGTTGTGTTAGCTAAGTTAATTGTTTGGCATAAAAATTGCATATGAAATGCAAAATAAATTAAAATATTTAATTGACTGATTTTATTCTTGATTATTTTTTGTTGAACTATTTAATATGCTATTATCAAGTAATTACCTAAGTTCTACACAATATTTGATTTCAAAGTATTTGCAAGTATAATAGTTGTATCAAAATTTGTGCAAATATGATTAAAAATTTCATACTCTCTTTTACTACTATAGAGCTCAATAAATAGTATTATAACTTATTATTTTATGGGTAGAATATAGTGTACTACAAGATTGAGGGAATTAGTTAGTTAGATTTCGATTAAGGACCCCAATAAGTGATATTGGAGCTTGTTTGATTATTAGTGTACAACAAATGGTATCAAAACAATCAAAGTGAATTCCCAAGAAAAGGTATCAGAGTAATTGAAGAAAATCCTATCAAAACTAACCTGACTATATTATATTAAAATTATCACCAAAATACAATGATACAAATTTTTATACAAATTTACTTGATAAGGTTGTATTATTATCACTTATTTTATATAATTTATTTTTTGATAATTTTTTATTTAATGATAATCATACAACATTATTATCCTAAATTTCTATATTTTTTTTATAACAAAATATATTCTTCATACTACTAAATTATTATATATTTTATTTATATTTTACTTTTATAAACATGTGATAATAACAGAATATTTTACCATATTTAATTTTATAAATAAATTTATATACCATGAATATAGGTTACAAATTTTCTGTCATTTGATGTACTGTACTTAAGTGTCAGATAGTGCAATACGTTTAGCTATGTATTGTTATCTTGATGCTAAGAAAGGCAACCACGGCAAAATTAATTTCATGAATATGGCAGGGGCTCTAAGAAAATGTCCAAGTATAGTTCCAATAGCACAGTAGGAAGAACACAAAAGAGGGACTGTGCCAGATATACGCTTTTCTTTATCATATATAATTGATTTTTAGAACAGAAAAATGAAACTTGTAATTATGTTATTTTGAAATTTTTAAATTTTATTCTCATAAATTAATGCATGCGATTTATAATAGAAAATAGTACTATCATATTCAAAGTAAACAGAATGTGAAGATCTTCCCAAAAAAGTACGGAAAATTTGAAATCTCGTAGTATGATATGAACTGAAGGTGGCTATGAGGTAATAATTAGAAGTAATTCACTGCTCATGGTCTCTGTAAATAGCAATCTGCCAAGCTCGTTCACCAAATCATTCTAGAGTTCTGTCAACAAAATATTCTGCAATATCCAAAACCAAAAGCCTCATCAGAGTTTCTTCGTTCTCTCTGTTCCCTAAACAATCATGGCCGAATCTTTCGTATTATGTGGTAAGAAACACTCTGGCCTTGATGATTTCAAATGTGAAGATCTTTCTTTGGAAAAGAAACCACTCTTGTCATCAACTGTAGCACGCGCCAAGGAATTTGACCCTGATGCTGCATTGGCAATCGCCAGACATGAGTTTGGTGAACCCGGTGGAGTTAACATGTCTATTGAAACCCCAGCTACATGGAAGCGGAGGCCATGCGTCGAATGTCCCTGAACGTGATTTCTACATCTACAACCGTCTCTTTAGCCCTCAGGTTGCTGCCTTAGAAGGAACCGAGGCAGCCTACTGCACTGCCATCGTTATGTCACCGATTTCATTTGTGTTGCTGCAACTACGCAACAGTGGAGGACACGTGGTAGCATCGAGGACACTCTACGGAGAGACTCACGCCCTGCTGACCCATTTCCTCCCGAGGGTTTGCAACATAATGTCGACGTTAGTTGACATTTCCGATCATGCGATGGTGGACAATGCAATGGTTTAACGGAAGACAAAGGTCTTATTCTTTGAATCCACATCGAAGCCTACACTCACGGTGGCCAATGTGCCTGAGCTGAACCGTATAGTTCATGATAAGGGAGTCACCGTGGTGGTGGACAACACATTTGCACCGATGGTTCTGTCACCAGCTCGGCTTGGAGCTGATGTCGTTGCTCATAGCATCACTAAATTTATCAGCGGCGGGGCAGATATTATTGCAGGTGTCTTGTTCAACATGTACCTTTCTTGAGCATTTGTGCATTGATCAATGACGGCTGTCTGCTTGGCTCAGTAAATTTTTATATGCAAGTGCAGATACGCTAAACGCTCTCTGTGTAGATATCCAAGCCCTCATTCAAATAGTAGGGCTTATTGGTGTACTCGCATCTGTTGATTTAATAAATTATCGAAAAATATTTGTTATGTCTAAACTCTTACTTACACCCCCGTAAATTTAATGAATTGTTAAAAAATATTTATTATATCTGAACTCTTCGTCTCAGGATTTTTGACCTATTAGCATAAATTGATCATCATCAAATTCATTGGTCACCTCTCCATATATGTCTTTGTAAGTATCATTGGCGTTTAAGCTTGTAAGTACTGTTGGCATATGTGAGACTTAAACTAAAACTTATTCTTTGCCTTAATGAATGAATTCAGGAATAATAAATACCTTTTGATGGCCCGTTGAGTTTACGAATGTAAGTACGCCAATAAGTCTTTACTATTCGAAAGAGAGTTTGAGTATCTACATTAAAATGTTCCTTTTAATATTGGCGTAAAATTTTCTATTGACACTAACACCTAAACCCACTAGTTGTAGAAGAATTATTAATATCAAGGAGAATCTTATTTCTTACCTAACTTTTTTGCTCATAATGAGTCGTCTGTCTTATACTGTTCTAAAGATCGCTGGTGTTAGGATTAGCCGAAGTGGTACTCATAGTGCTTTGCCAAAAGTTAAGTCTCAATTATATTCTCATTGCCAACTACCTTTAGGACAATATGGAAGAAGGCGATCCATAATACGTTTAAAAATCTTAACTGAATTAGAATTTTTTTTAATATAATAAATATTTTCTGCAATTCAATAAATTCGAGTCGTCTGTCTTATACTCTCCTCGAGATCGCTGGTGATGGAATTAGTCGAAGTGGTACTCATAGTGCTTTGCCAAAAGTTAAGTCCCGATTATATTCTCATTGCCAACTACCTTTAGGACAATATGAAAGAAGGCGACTCATAATAAGTTTAAAAACCTTAACTGAATTAAGATTTTCTTTAATATAATAAATACTTTTTGGAATTCAATAAATTCAAGTATTAGTGTCGATACTAATTTCATGTCAACTACTTGTTATACCTTGAGTTATTATAGAGCAATTGATTTTTATCAAATGGATAGAAAATGGGATGATTAGTTATTTTAAAAAATATAAAATTTATTATATAATATATGAGAGTCATATCATCGTATAGAATAAAAGTTTAGATATATGATTACTTGTGATTTTTAGTGTGACTATTATTTTATTCTCTATCCATTTTAGGATCTCTTAATTTGAGTTTAAGTTTCAATTATATATATTAATCTGAGTTTCTGTAAGTTTTAATTATGTATACATACATTATTGTTATTCAAGTATATATATGGATTGAGAATTATTCTTTTATTATGTTCTACCACAATTTATGTGCAAAATTATTCTTTGGTTATGTTTTACCACAATTTATAGGCATAAAATATTAACCTTGTTTAACAAGTAAAAAGAAAATTCATAAATTTCTTTTGAATAAGCAACAAATTGTATTAAAATTGCCATAAATTGCATTATAATTACCAAAATCTCATTTTTCACGTGCTGTATGTGGTCGTAGTAGCCTAATAAACTCGATCACGGGTCTTCATCAAGGATCCTTGATGCTTCTTCGTTCAACCGTGAATCCTAAAGTAGTTTTTGAACTCTCCAAAAGAATTCCTCACTTGGGACTCAGAATGAAGGAGCATAGCTACAGAGCAATCGCTTTTGTCCAAAGAAAGAAGAAACGAGGGCTAAAAGTCATATATCCTGGGCTGGAAGATCACCCACAGCACGGGTTTTTAAAATCCATGGTCAATAAAGAGTATGGCTTTGGCGGACTTCTCTATGTCTACATGGAAACCGAAGAAAAGGCTAATAAGTTGATGAACTATTCCCAAAATTCCACACGATTTGTGTTCATGGCCGTTAGCTTGGGGTATTATGAAACCTAATTGTCTTGCTCCGGTAGTAGCAATAGCAGCGAACTAAATGCCAAAGAGAAATCCCAGGCTGGTATTTCGCCAGGATTGATTAGAATGTCAATCGGATACGTTGGGACGATGGAACACAGATGGAGCCAATTCGGAAATGCAATTTCCAGAATGCTAGATTAATTCAGGTTGATTGAAGTAGTAATAATCGTTATTATCAAGTTTCAAGATAAGTTCCTCTTCCTGTAATGATGGTCGTCGTGCAATTTGTTGTTGATAATTCAGTTGTTTGACGCTGTTGTTTAATTTGTTTTTGGCGTATTTGTGTTCATGCATGCAAACATGGACTAAACGCTTGCTAAGTTCATATACGATTTTGAGCTTCTAAAAAATCAGTTCATAAATGATTTTATATCACATATTATTAAAGCTCCACAATGAAAAGTTCATAGGCGAAGCAGTATTAATATTTGTGACTTCATAAGAGGAGTTTTACATTCATTCTATCTCATTAAGAAAAATTAAATAAATTACAACCTTCGGATACAAATTCTTGATACAAACAATATAATGTTATTATTAATTAATAAAAATACAAAATTAATATAATTACTAATAATAAATTATTTAAACATAGGGCAATCAATACCATCATATTATATCAGTTTGTACACAAAGTTTATATAAAAAAATTTATATCTCTAATATTGTTCTAATTGCTTATATACTAAAACTCAATTGCTTGTATATTTATATCTGAACTATTTGCCAACTAAACTTCTAGGCTATGCAAGCCCTCTGAACTTTACATGCACCACGTCTTTCGCGTTACTACAAGATGCAAGAGCTTTTGAGCCTCTTTCCGGATGCTAAAGGAAATCTATCACCACGGGGTCAGTCCAAGGAGCTCCGAAAGGAGCTTCAGTACCTACAACCCACCCTAGATGACCACCTTTGGGTGTCACCACTAACAAACAATTCAGACTAGCCTAAGGGCGCAGAATAGAGAAACGAGATAATTTTACTTACAAACTCTTTGTTTCAAAACAATCATTGGGGAAAATGACAAGGTCTATCATACGTAAGAGCACATTTAGCTTGAGATCTTCACGAGGAATTCCCCTAGAAGAGCAATTGGATTGTATTAAGCCTGGAACCATGAAAAACATGTTAATTTATGGCTCTTATACGGCACTCTCGCATGTTAAATGCATTGTCTCTAAAGATGTTAAAAACTGGCTTATATTTCATAAAAAGCTTGAATTTGGAAGCACTATTTTAATAAGTAGGCGGGGCTAGTGATAAAGACAGAGCATAGCTTAGTCCACTGTCGGCCTCGCTTTAAAAGATAACGCTTTATATAAAAGTCATTTAACAGTAACGGGGTACGGGAGACTTCACCTATGCCGTACAGTAAAGGGGCAATTTCGAAAATTTTCTATTAAGTAGAATTTTAATATAAATGCGTTGTATTGTAATCTCATTTTACAAGGTGAATAATATAAATAACTACAAACCCGTGGACATAGACATATTATCGAAACACGTAAATCTCCAGTGTTTTCATGTATTTGGTTTGATTCTACTATTATTTGCACTAAATTGCATAATAATTTAATTTGACCTATTTATATTCTTTTCAAATTTTGGGAGGACTTTTTCGGTCCTAAAAAGTGATATCAGAGTGGATGGTTTGGAAAAGACACAAGTATGAAGATGGATGAATGTGTTTCTGTGGTTGTTGCCCTCGTGAGGAATGATGAAGACCTATGGACTCCCTAAAAAGATGGTCCAAGGAGAATGACCTAAGATAGAGAGGTCCAGTTTAAGAAGTAGTAGTAAGGTGCGACTTCTATAACAAAAAAGAGTATGTTCGCTTCTCATGTGACTCTAGGTAAAATATTGGCATGTGAGCACTCTAGGATAAGCGGGACGAGCTTGGTAAGAATATAATATCTTGGTAATCCCATGATACTCGACTATAAAGAAGTTTCAATTTGAAGGGAGCAGCGTAACGCTCAAACCCAATGTGGAAGAGTCCCACATTCGAGGAGGAGATTGTTGGGTGTCAAATGCGAGTGTATTAAGTGAAAAAGTTCCAAATTGAAAAGTTATAAGGCAATTGAGTAATATATAAGTAGAATGGACCTATAGATTTAATGCCTTAAGATTTTGGGTTGAAAGTGATATTTAAATTCATAAATATATTCACTCGTTTGACTTATGTATGTTCTCCCCGAATTTTGGGCAAGCTTCTCTAGTCCTAGCAAAAGACTACAAAAATATATCTTTACTAAGATTGATCCCGTCCAATTTGAAATGAATTGAAAAAAATCATTAGCCTTTCTCAAGTTTCTAACTATAACTCGAAAAATGTACTTTTACTAAGATCGAATCTATCTAATTTGGAATGAATTGAAAAAAATCATTAGCAACATTTCTAATCATTAGCCTTTCTCAAGTTTCTAACTATAACTCGAAAAATGTACTTTTACTAAGATCGAATCTATCCAATTTGGAATGAATTGAAAAAAATCATTAGCAACATTTCTAACTATAACTCGAGAAATCAATGTTGTGAGTTGCTGCCACCAATAACCAATTATAAATGTAAGAGACAAGAGGACAGTCTTGAAGCATTTACTAGGGACCTCTGTATTCCAAAAGAGCTAATTGTAACCAATCCATCTCCAATGGCCACAAGCACACGAAAGAGTTGGACCTTTCTTCTTTCATTGTTACTTTAAATATATAAGTTATCCTATTCATTTAATTCTAGCAAAATTCTGATGACAAGAAGAAAAATCACTATTGAGTGCACTAAGCAATCAGTAAAATAATTTTACACAGGTCAACCTCACAAGTATATTTCAGAAATTTTCCCTTTCAAAGCGGCAGAAACATCTTACCTGTATGCAAAGCAAAGGAATGCAGCCATTTTTTTTATGGAATCCAAACTTCTTGAATTATAGTAGTAGTCATCCACTGAATTGAAACCAAATTAAACTGCAAATTTTACAGAGAGAATTATAAATGTAAATTGATGGCACTCAACTTAAATTCTGCAGCCAATGAAATTGAAATTTATCTTTCGAGCGGAAAAAAATGCATACCTCGGGTTAGTCCTTCATCAAACTCCCTGACAGACTTGCCATTAACAGTCAATGAGATATTAAATGCACCACCAATGTCTTCAAAGGGAAGAGCATGCCTGCGTAAACAAGAAATTTCAATTATACTATCTACATATAGAAATATCAAATTTAGTTGAATAACCAGACGAAAGTGGTTTATCACAGAATTACTTCTTGAAAATTCCATTTAGAGCCCTAGTAAGTGCTTTGTCATAAACAATGTTAAAGCCTTTACGAAAGTCTTCATCTGCAATGACCAAATTGAACGGATTACCCAATGACACAGCACCAGAAAGAGGGGAACTGTAAGATTCCTGCAAGTAACACAATAAAAAAAATAAAACTATAAATGAAACTGAAGTGATAGCATAATAAAAGATCTTCACAACCAACCCAACAAAAATATAATTAAATCCCTTTGCAGAATAGGGATTTTAGAGAAACAGAATGTAAAATATTTACGTATGAGGCACCAAAGAAAAAATTCGCAACTCAACCTCAACATAACAATTTTGGGGACTGGCTAAACATCATGATAGCGTACTCGGGTTAAGGTTTACGATAGCAGGAGCCAACAAGACTTGAAAGGGCTTTGGGTGGAGGAAGCATGCAATCTTTTACAATACTCAGCTTTTCTTTGACCCTTTGAGATCATATTCAATTTCTATTCATTCTGATCAACAACATTCTGGTAATTCTTACATCAGGCAAAGGTTTTAAATTAAAAGAAATACCGAATTGAGCCGCCACAAAGACATTTATCAACAATATGTTTGATCATGAACTTACAAGCAATTATGAACGTAAGTGGAGCAACTATCGAGAAAATCCCAACGTACAACAATTATGCAATAGCAAGAAGCAGCTCAGCTCTTCAAAATAAAATTAAAGACAAGTAAAACAAAATATTCATACAAAGTCCATGACCTAAATTCCAAACAAAAGTGAGTAGAGTTACAGGCTTAACTTACCTGACCCAAATATCGGAAAAGAATATTTGCCCCAAGAGACCAACCAGCAGCACACAAATTAGCATTTGGGTGTCTAGAGCGAACACATATTACTACTTCATGCACATCTCCTAAAAATGAACGCGAATATATCCGCATATCACATCTTTTGTCAAAGTATCTCAGAAATTTAAATGCCTAATTGTGAACGCAAATTTCGTTTCTAGTGAAGCAAAATCTATTATTAATTGCATAGCCTGAAAAGAAATTCAGTAGCCGAGGAGTTGTAACAGTGCTATCTCCACAGCCTCGATTATTAAACATCACAACATGCCACCCTTTACTTCTGGCACTAAGCAGCATTTGCCTCACATACGTACCCTCACTTCCAGCGGTTAAGCCTGGCTGCAACCAACGATCAAAATCAATATCTCTGCCTCAGGAATTAAAGAACTCAAATGCTAAAACCAAGGCTGCAACTTCACCGATTGATTTTATCTCATTTATAATAAAAAAAAATTTGTAGGGTAATTTTAAAGTTACAATTAGATAAATGTAATTTAATTTTATTCAAACTTCAATAATAAGTTTTAGTAACATCTCTAAAACATTTTAGAGACTGAAAATGAATAATATTTAACATCGAAACTAAATTTTATTTAACTACTAAAACTAAATTAATCTCGCGGTTAAAGACAGGTAAAGCAGAATAAACAACAGAAGTTTGACTAACCAGCAACATGAGGACCCCAGAATCTGGAGACAGCTGTCGGTGGTCGCCGGAGACCCAATGACGGAGCCGTCGTCATTGGTACGGATGCACTCTCGTTTGAGCTTGACATCAGGCAGACTCCGGAAGGACGCAGCGAATAAGGTCTCCACGTGGTGGTTCCAGCCAACAACAGAAAACGGACTGTACGGTCATTCCAATGTCGTGAGATCTGGCAGATATGCTTCGAGTGGGGGGCGAGGATTTGGATAGGGGATTATTTTGGTGCTGACGTGGAGGGATGCCATTGGGTGGATAAGCCGGATGTGAGGACACTTTCCTTTTCTGGCTGCCAATTGAGTATGAGATGAAGACGTGAAACGACGATGCGTTTTTAAGGGTAAAAGCTTTTGGATATTTCACCGACTTGTCGTCCCCTTGATTTTTAAGCGAACATGAATATTTAATAAAATTTCTCAAATATTATTACCACGATAAATCTTAAGTACATCTGACATATATAAAACTGATTATTAAAAATACATTTACATCATTAAATTATATATAATAATATTTTCCTAAACAAGTATAGATATTGTTTCACCTTAGCTAGTGCATTAATTAAAAATAAGTGGTAAGAAACACTGCTTTAATAGTATTATAGAATTAAAAATAAATTAAAAAAAGAAAAACAAAAAATTTACAGCATACGGCAATTTAATTAGGTGGTTGAATAGAACCTTTGATACTTTGAATATTAGGTAAATTACTTTTTTTATTTTATTTTTTGGTCTAAAATTTTATTATTATTATTATTTTTTTTTTAATTAGTCTATAACTTTTACTTTCTAATTTTACAGATTTTATATGTCGATTTGATTTAATTCTAATTTTTAAAAAATAAAATTAAAAAATGGGATAGTACCAAATATTTTTCTAAAAAAATAGAATTAATACAGTATTAAGAAAAAACCTCAAATATTTTTAGTACAATGTGATCATCCTATATAATTTACTACATTGAGCTTTGGATAAGAAAAAATTTATGATTCTATTCAATAAATTTTGTTACATATAATATAATATATTTAATTTCAAATTACTTATTTATAAAATTGATTATAAATTTACGATAATAAATGCCAAAAAAAAAAATACATATTTCGTGATTTGATTAGATGAACTTGTCATTGAAATTTATTACCATTAATTATAGAACCAGCAATAGAAACGAAACATACATATACCAAGATGGTAATTTAATTAACCCCATAATTAAAGAAAATTTCTCCAATAAATATATAAGATAAAATTTTCATTCATTAATTTTCTCCAAATACTCGTGCTTCTCTTCCTCCGTCATAAAGGCCGTAATCGGGAAAGATTTCCCGATTCCCATCGGAGTCTTGAAATGAATCTTCTTACTCGACGGATCATCTATGCTCATCTCAGTGATGGGTACCCACAGAAAAACCTGTTTGCTCTTAACACCCGTCATTTTCTTCATCTTAAATTTCTCGACGTAAGCTGTAACCTCTGTAGCATAACTTACACGACTATTACTCCCGACGAAGAAATGCTCATAGGGTGCCCTTTGTTTCATCCAAACAAACCCAGTTTCTCTAACTCTTCCGCACTCTTCGAGATCTTGCAGAGGAAGAACTCCTTTAGGAAATCCCAGCTCCTCGAGAAGCTCAATAGAGTGGCGATAGCACTCTTCAGGACCATACACAATCTCCGCTCCGTCACGCTCGTTTTCCCTTTTCTTGATGGTCGACATTTTTCTGAAGAAGATGAAGTACAATCCTTTGGTGTTCAGAAATGGTTCACATAAATATATTATGAAGAGGGAAGAAGAAGGAATGATCAAAAGTTGTTCGCTGGGGGTTGAGCTGAATTTGCGCATTCAATGAAGTGGTTTACCTAATT
Organism: Trichilia hirta; assembly: GCA_035221805.1. Lineage (NCBI taxonomy): Eukaryota > Viridiplantae > Streptophyta > Magnoliopsida > Sapindales > Meliaceae > Trichilia > Trichilia hirta. The sequence goes on along the minus strand of JAWDEX010155572.1, from coordinate 20,792 downwards.
GATTTGGATACTTCTACGGCAGGTGTTGCGTTCAACTACATTGGCTTCAAAGGGAGAATTTCAAAATTTTAACTTCTTGTTGAATTTTTACTCTAGTATATATGTTTGACATTGTGTTAGAAATTTCTCTAACATTTTATTTTTGCCTTCCCTGAATTTAAATTACGTAAAATTCATCTAATTAAAAAAATAAAAAATGGCAATGAAGTAACTTTATAAAACTCATTAAACAACTTATTTTTTTCTGATTAAACAGTGTCATTTTACTCCTCTAGTTAATGATTATTGATATTAACAAACTCTAAATTTTGCAATTTAAATAATATAAAAAATTATTTTTCATATTAAATATTATGGGAGGCTTGAATATGATAAAATTTGGTAATGAAGTTGTTTTTCTTTTTCATTTAATGAGTCGTTAGATAAAGAAAAAACTAACAGCGGTCAAATGACTGAAATAAAAGTTTATCAAACATTATGGACTAAAATGTAATTTTGTAAAAAGCTGAAGGCTAAAATGAAGTTCTGCACAATATTAAGAGGGGACAATGTGCATATCTCTCACCGGTTGGGTAAGGAGGGCGCGGGCTTTGGAGATGCGTGAGGTGATAATGTTTATTTTGTCTGCTTACCACAACAAATTAATTATTTGATAATGATTTGGATTTGTATTCAGACAAGCAACATACAAAAAAAAGGCAAGAAATTCAAAGTCTTCGTTGCAACGCAATTTCGTACGTTTTCATAGCACACGCTATACGTTAAAGCTTTCTTGAGGAAGAGATTTGCATAAAATATATCTTACTCTATTATCCACCAATATGAGAATAATATGTCAGGACATATATAGGTTACATCCATGCTATTTTAGTAATGCATGTAGACGTAGGCCGAAAATTAGAAAAAATTTAATTTAGGTTTATATGAAATATATATTTTTTATTATATTACTTAATGGATAACAACATTTTAGTCCCTGAGGTTTTCCAAAATAACATTTAGGTATAACGTTTGGCATAATTTAACTAAATCGTCCTTGATATTAACAACTGTTTCCCGCCGTTTATGATTTGAAGGACGTCATTATCTTTCCACTCACATTGAACATATTAAAAAGATTAAAACAAACTCTATTTTGCACAAAAAAGGGCACGATTTGACAGCAACAATACTCGCTGGAATTCTTACTAATCTATAGTGGTTTCATTTCCTAGAAGATATTGTGGTGTTGAACACGTTGGTGATGACGGATTCTCTTGAATCCCAATGATTAGATATCAAAAATTGAAAGGAAATAGTAGCAGCGTCTTGCAGTTTTTATTTCGATTTCGGCGAACGACGAGTATTTCGGCGGTGGAAGTGGGTTGAAATGGTAGAGTGGTGGCGTCTAAGTAGATTAATGGTGACGGTGCTACTGGACGCGCAGTAGTGGACGGCATCGTTTCGGTAGCTTCGAATGGTGTGTCGGACATTTTTGGCAATTTTTGACTGCGATAAATGGCACAGGTTTGGTCGTCGGCTTCGTCTGAGTATGATTGTGTCTCTGGTTGGCGATGGGGATGGCGGATGTGGCATCAGTCGGCGATGGAGATGAAGCTCGCCGGCGGGTGAATGTTTTTTCTTTTTTGTTATTTTTTCCTATGTTTATTTCTGATACACAATTCTAGCCTTAATTACTCACACGTACTTATTTGTGCACTCACTACAATTACTCACACACTCACGCTTTTTCGATTATATTTTGTGCACACGCAGAAATTGTTTTCATAATTGCTTACGCTTATTACTAGTGCACCTTTTTCTTTTTCTTTTTCTCTTTTTTTCTTTTTTTTTTATTTTTTATTTTTTATTTTTCTAACACAAGAAAACTCTCATTTTATAGTAGTCCACTATCTAACAATTATTGTTACTTACTCAAACATATTTTATTACATGTCACATAAACACCCTTAATTTTAATTAAGGATGACAATTTTAATTGGTTATCCAATAGATTCAAATTTAAAAATTTTAATATCAATAATAATTAGTTCATATTCGTATCATGCATTTAATATTCTTGGTGGATTTGAGTTTGATTTTTTAAATTTTTTTATCTATTTAAGACATAATTAAAATATAATTAATTAAATAAATAATCGTATTTAAATAAATAATTATGTATAAATGAATAATCATTTAGTATAGTAATTTTGTTTATTTATATTTTGATATTTAATTTACATAATAAATAATTAGTTAAATAAATTAAATTTTATATTAATTAATTAATTAAATTAAATGAATTGGATTGAGTTAATTATTAAATTATATCGTATTATGTCATTTTTTTAATAAATATATTGTATTCAGATTAATAATTCTTGACACAATTAATAAAAAGATTGAATTTAGATTAGTATAAAAAAATATTATAAATTTAGTTATATGAAACGAATACAACATATTTAACTGAATTGTCACTCTTAATTCTAATTTATACTTGTTAAAGTTGGTGAAATAGAAATCTACTTAAAGTTTTTATAATCTTCTAGTCTTCTCCTTCTCTTCCTTATTTTTATCTTTTTATTTCAACAACCTTCTAGAATGTCGGTCAAAACAAAATTTAAGAATAATGCAGAAAATTCTAGAAAGTTAGTGATGAAGATTATTTCAACTTGCCGATGACGAGACTTTGAGTAAGTATGTCAACTACTTGCTCATCTCATCTTTATTTCTCTTTAGAGCACTTTTTCTGATGTAGTGGTAATGCACTTTCTATGTTTTGTCCTAACACAAAATATTGGATTCTCAGTCAGTCGAATTTTTGACTAATTGTTGCAATGCAACTCTACTACATATTTAGTCGGTTGATTCAAGTCTTTTATTAACTGTATCAACTAGGTACTTTCTTAGGTAGCCACAGCTACTGCTCTTTACTCTACTTTTGTAGTGGATAGGGAGACTGTTGGTTCTCTTTTACTACACCACGACGCTACTCTCGATCCCAAATTGAACATAAAACTAGTAGTGGATCGCCTTCCATTATGATCGCTGTCTTAGTTAGAATCATAAAATCCAGCTACCTTGTATTTTGTGGCACTCCTATAAAGTATCCCCTAGTCAAGTGTGCCTTTGACATATTTAAGAATCCGTCTTACTGTTGCCAAGTGTGGTTCACCATTCCTATTGCAAAGTATAAATCAAGCCTTGTCAATGTAGATAGATTAAACTTCTACATGGTCTGTACACAGTGGTACAGTCTAAGTTCTTTCCTTTATATGAGCAACGCCTAGGATTGATCTCCATCGGTGTAGTGATCGACTGACATTCCAGCATCATAAACTTCTTCCACAGGTCTGACGTATATTATTACTAGCACAAGAATATGCCTTCTTTCAATCTTGAATTAACAATCTTCCTATCCACTACAAAAGTAAAGTACAGAGCAGCAGCTATGGCAACCCAAGGAAGTACCTAACTGACTCAATAATAGAAGACTTGAAGTAGCCAAATGAATATTCAGTAGAGTTACATTGCAATAATCAATCAGCAATTTCATTAGCAGTGCTAGAACAAAACACGTGGACGTGCATTAGCATTTCATCAAAAAAAAGGTGCTCCAAGAAGAAACAGAGATGAAAGCTTTAAAAGCAGATGATTAAGTAATTGACATATTCATTAAAAGTCTCAGCGTTAGCAAGTTCGAAAAATTCCCCAAACAGCTCGAGGTGATACCAAAGAGCGAAGCCGATACTAAGGATATTGGTAAGCAATCTTCATCACCGGTTTTCTAGAATTTTCTGAATTATTCTTCAATTTTGTTTTAACCGACATTCTAAAAACTTGTTGAAATAAGATAGAAACAAAGAAGATGAGAAGATTAGAAGATTACAGAAATTATAAGTCGATTTTTATTCCACTAACTTTAACAAGTATTGATTGGAATCAAGGGTTTTCATGTGATATGTAGCAAAACATGTGTGAGTGAGTAAACAAGAATGAGTGTTAGATAGTATACAGCAAACGAACCAACATAAAAGGAGGATTTTCTTGTATGCGTAGCAAAAACAAAAAAGTGTGGGCAATTGTGGGAGAGAGTGCCGTGTGTGCACAAATCATAGTAGAAAAGGTGTGTGTGTGAGAGTATTCCTAGTGAGTGCACAAAACACTATAAGTTTTGTGAGTGATTAAGGCTAGCATTGTGCGTATAAAACAAATTGAAGAGCGTGTGTGAGTGAGCCTTGAATTGGTTTTGTGAAATCCTCGTACTTTATTAGTGTACAAGTGTCATTAATTTAATAAATAAAAAGTGTTTGCTTCCCAACAAGATTAAATATGATTTTGAACATTTTTTTACTTATTTTAATATCAACTGTGTGTGGTTGTTGATGCAAAATTAGATTGACTTTGAGTTGTGTGGATGTTGAATGTAGAATTGAGGTGGATTCTGTGTTGTGTTGAAGAGATTAAGGTGGATTGTAAGAGATGGTTGAGAAGAGATTGTTTCTACTGTTCCTGTTTTGTTTCCGAAGTGATCCTTGAGAGAGATTGTTTTAAACAGAATGATGTGCTTGATCTATGACAGGAATTAACTTGATTGTATTGCATGATCATAATAAAGAATTTGTTTTGTGCAGTTCAAGAATTTGTATTTTCTGACAGAATACTGAGTTATAGTTGCTAAGGATCTAAGCAGTTAGGAAGAAGCATTTTGTCTGGTATGTGTATTCAAGTAAATGAATTTATGATGGTGCAATTGTGATTTCATACTCTAGCTTAAGAAAGAAAAAGGAAAATAAACTGGTGGAATGATATTTTGCCATTGATTTGTAATAAGAACAGTGCAGTCAGGGTTACCATTATGTCTCCAAAACTGTTTTTTAATCACTAGATTGATTGAATCGTTGAACCACTCATCAACTGTTAAGTTTTGCTTAAAACTTGCAGTGTTTGCAATAGTTCTTAAATAATTTTGGTGTTTGCAGTGGGTAACTGCAAGGTTTAGGTTTTGTAGAAATTACTTAAATTTTGCTTGTATTTTCTTAAAACTTTGTTTGGTAGTTGTTTCTTTCTGGTTTCATAACCTAGTTTGGATATATTGAAGAGCAATATGTAATTGACATTGCATTTAAGTAACTATTTATTGGGAGAATTCAGTAGAGTAGTTTGAGTTTTGTATAAATAAAGGGGTTTGGATTGATTTTGTAAAAATCTGGGGATTCTGGATTCTTGATTGATTTTTCAAAAATCTAAATTTGATTTTTGTATGCATGGACTTGAATTTTTGCTGCTATTGAGGAATGGCTATTTTTTGTCCATTTTTTTTATTTCTTATTTTATAAGTAGGGTAAATTCATCCTTGCAGTCAGTTGTTTCAACTGCTATGACATTAGGGACCAAAATGTTAATCTATACCAAACTTTGTTCTTAAATGTTATTTTACAAATCGTAGGGACTAAAATATTGTTATCCCTATTACTTAATGGAAGTAATTTTCAATTATAGTTTGCTTTGAAAAAATTTTGACGATTCCTTTTCAAACAACAATAATTTTCATATTTTCTTTCCAATTAGTATTTTCTTTTTTCGTAAAATTATGACACAGAGGACTGTTTGATGTGCATGAAGTAAATAATCATCTTAAAAATTGTATTATAATTTAATTATAAAATTACATTATTATTTAAAATACAAATTAAGATAATTACTTGAATTACTAACATCATTATTTTTTTTACATAAATTTAATAATCATATTATGAGTTACGTTAGAAATTTTAAATTAAATCTTAATTTTTAAATTTTAAGTAATGGAGCTGATCAATTATTAAATATTCATATATTTTTTGAATCTTTAAGATTGTATTCAAAACTCTTTTACCTCTTATGAATTTTTAAAATTGTAATGATGTTATACTATCAATTTAACTATCATAAAATTATAATACAATTTAAGATCTTCACCAACACATATTATAAATTCAGTGATATGCACCATAATCTTGCTCGGTAATTAAATAATGTTTGAGATTCTTAGGAAATACTCCTCCGTGATTATCAATCAATGTCAATCAACATCATCATCGTCAATCCTTGTTGGTCCAACCAAAACTACTAGTGGGGTCCTCCAATTAAAAGTAAAAAACAGTTTATACCAATTACATCATCCCTCCCTCCTTAAAGAACACACTCGTTATATTATATGCCACCAAACTCATCACTTTGTCCCAGCATCTCAACCCAAAATCTTAAGAAATTACAAACTGTAAAAAAATAATTAATTAAATTTTCTCTATTGCAAGGTTAACATAAGTAAGACACCTTGTTTTCTCACAAGATGAAGAGGTTGGAACTGGCAAATTGCATAAATGATGGACGAAAAAATGAGAGTAAATATAATTTTTTAATTTATATATTCAAACTGTACTGTAATAAATTAAATATACTTTTTTTGTGCTTAAACATTCTTGTTATGTTAGATGGAGTTTTTCTGAGTTTAAACAATTTTTTGATAGTTTATCATTTTTTTTCTTTTTAATTATAGACACTTTCTTATAAATTAGACCACATAATATATGAGATTTATTGTAAAAAGAAAAAAATAATAATAAAAACATAAAATATAAAGGTACATACTCATATTTCATGTGACTGCATTTACATTTAGTGTATGGGAAAGCAAAAACCATGTGGTCCGGCATAAATAAGTGTTTTGTTAGTTTTCTTTCAAAAACTATTCCGTGTGCCATGTGATGTAAGTAATAATCCCATATTCATTCTGCTAATTATAACCCAAGTTGTCTTTTGACTTTGTTTCACTTTGGCTATTTATTTTTTCCTCCTTTCTCCGTCTATTTTCTTCTTTGCAAGATTTGAGATGATGCACTCTAATATCCACTTTCCAATCTAATCACCAAACAAACATAAGTAGACTGGAAGAATTAAGTCGGTGAATTGACAACTCCTTAGAAATATAGTCATATCATTCTCACGTATTGCACGAATAATGAAGCCAGACGATTTTCTACTGTCGCATTAATTGTATTGGTAATTTCCTAAAATAGTTTTACAGGTAAAGGGATCGATTTTTCCCCGCCCCAATTTGCTTTTGAGAATTAGGAATGAGGCAATTTGTGAAATAAAAAATTAAAAAAAAAGTTAGATGGCCCTATTAAAATTGAAGTTAGATTAAATGGGCTGATCTGGATGCCCAATTTAACGGGGTCGTAGTCTCCAGTGTCGACATGTCTTCATCCTTAGTTTCTGACTGTCGTACTCGGATGGACACAAAACGAGAAGAGGACAGAGAGTAGCAAATTGCAGTTTTGTACAAGGAATAGAAAATAAAATAAAATAAAATAATAATATTTTGGTTGCTAGCTATAATTAATTAGCTTTCATGGAAAGAGGGTAAAGCGTAAGTGGCTCTAAAAAAGCTAAGGGGAGTCGGTTTGGTGATGGTGTTAACCATAGTACGCGTCGACAGGAATCAGGACGACCAAATAGTAATTCACTGTTGATGATCATATTGGCAACTGGTAACGGCGGGAAATGCATTGCCTTCGCCGAAGGTAGCGACGGCGGTGGAGGGAGTGGTGGCGGACGAGGCGGAGGGTTTTGGTATTCCGCTGTGCCTACTTTCAATGTCGGAGTAGCTATCGCCGTAACGGCCATGGCCGGCCTTGCCTTGGTTGCCACTGTTTTATACTCTCAGAGGTAATATAAAGAAAAATAAACAATTAATAAAAACTCTCAAATAAAAAAAAAAAATTCAAATTGAAAACTGTCCAAAACAAATCTAGAGGTTATTTAGTAGTTAGGTAAGCAAATGTTGACGGAACATAAGCCATTAATGAGAGCCTTACGGAGAAGTCATACGTCTTCTTCTTCGCCACCGTCATCGTCAAATTCCTCCTCACCATCATCGTCGTCGTGGATTCATTTGCGATCGGTTTTATTAGTTGTTGCTTCCTCCTCCTCATCGTCCTCCTCATCTTCCTCACCAGTTTACACTGATCGGTGAGTTTCCGTTTCTGTCTACTTCTTTTTTCCTGTTTTGCTTTTTGAGATGCAAGTCTTAGAATTTTTGCTGATTGCCAGTTTCCCTTTTCATTCTGTGTAAATAAATAAATAAAAAAAAGATTTTTTTTTTTTTTAATTTTCTCTTCTGTTAGGGTTTTGAGATTTGATTCTTGGATCTGATCTGTGATCATTCCATCTTAATCAGTAGTTATGTACTGTCATGCAGTTGGAGAACTTTTCGCTTGCTCTCTTCTCCCAGAGTTTATGAATCTGCTGATTGCTTCCCGATAATATATACTTGTTGCTTTGAAGTTGTGTCACTAGTGCAAATTATCCAAAGGAAATTAAAAAAATGGAACTCTTTATTAGTATACTAATCAAGGGCGAACTGGAGCGGTAGACACTGATCTCTGCAGTGTTTTTAAGTTCTCCTGCAGTTAGTATGAGTATGAGTTGAGGGATATGATTTAGCATCTGGGGTGAGATAATTACATGGTTGATTCCACTTGATATCGTTTCAAAAAGTCCTTCATTTTATACACAACTGGCACGTGCTTGATGCACGTTAGCAGAGTAGAAGATGTAGTTGTTTCCTTCGTGATTAGGATGATTTCCTTCTGGTCAAAATGACTACGTGTCTTTTGCTTCAGGTAGAAGTTCTGATTTGATTCCTTCTATTGCTTATTTTGACCGGTTACATATATACTTATTGAGAACTTTTGCACATAATATATATAGATGCAATTTTTCTTGCATTACTTGTCATATATGGAATGTGTAGAAGTGAATCCCTTGCTCATTTTGACTCTTATATTATGTACTTGTTAGTGTTGATGGGTTGAGAGTATTGAATTATTTTGAATACTTGTTCGGAATTATACAAGTCTTATATGTCATGTAAATTATCAATCACAGGTTCCTTCTCTGTCATTTTATTTTGCATTTATTTTTCTGTGTATGGTTATTACATGTTTTTCCTTTAATGAAGATATTTATTCTTTTTGTTTCTTTTTTACAGAGGTAGTCTTAAATCACCTTGGTCCCGTCGGAGAAGAAAACATGCTCTTCTACCCAAACAATGGAAAAGCTTTTTCACACAAGATGGAAAGCTCAGCGAAGGTGGTGTCAAGTTTCTGAAGAAAGTCCGCAGTGGGGTATGTTATTACAACTTGATTCAAAAACAAATGTTGAACTCTATCATTTACCTGAATTTTAGATTGGCTTGTTTGTTTCTTAATTTTACTTTATTTAGTTTTGTCAGTATTCATTCTTCATTTTCCAATGCAGGGTGTTGATCCAAGTATCAGAGCAGAGGTTTGGCCTTTTCTTCTTGGAGTGTAAGAGTCTTCATACGTATTTAATTTTATATTCCTTTTATAAATAATTATTCATGCTTGTGGATATGATTCTTTCATTTGTGTGGTAGATTCTTTTCTCTTGCACTTCTTTTTTGCTTTTCAGTAATAACCTATGTTTTAATGTTCGCATCTGGAATGTATTATACACTGTGACCCATCTGGAATAGTGTCTTGTGATGTCCTTATACCTCTATTCCACTTATTGATATAGTCAGCAATTGCATCCTTTTCCTATTGTTGCTCTCCTTTATTGATATTATCTATGATGCAATCGTCTTCTTTGATTGTTCACTTCTAAGGTAATGACGTGCTTCCAAGTATTTGTATGTGGGTTTAGCCCAGTGTCTTCCAATCGGGAGGGAAGATCCAAGCTATTATGTTATTTTATTTAATAAGTTATAATCAGTAGAGGTACAAGGGAGGAAATTTCGAATCATATGCTTGTAATCTTTTGCATTATATTTTATATTATTGATTTTTTAAAAAATTAATCTCCCTTGAGCATTTCTGTTTTGTCATTGTAATACTCAACCTGTTGACATATTTGTTGCCTACCTGGTTGTCTGCATTTGGGTGAAATGATTGTGAGAAAAATGAAGCAAATGCGTATCTAGTTGTTATCCCCTTTTCATTATTTTGCTAGGAATTAGTTTTATTTGCTATTTTCTTTTACATAACTGTTTTCTAGCAGTAAAATGTAATACACCAGCCATAATTGTTGCCACAATATTGCTGCATTTCCATGTTATTTTCTCATGTAGACTGAAAATGGACTTGTGGTACAGATTCAGCTGTGCTTGTTGTTCCTGCACATTGTTAACTGATGTCTTGTTAATTCCCTCATTTCCTGTGTTGGCTATAGTACATTTCCTATCCTAATAATGTGTTTTTTTTCCCAACAGATATGACTTAAACAGTTCCAAGGAGGAACGAGATTGTGTGAAAACTGAGAAAAGGTATTATAGATAAGTTAACGTTCCTTTTCTACTTAGGATTATTTGTAAATTTTTTGTCAATTAATGAAGAAGATGTGTTACAGTCTTTCTTCTGTTTTTCTTCTCAGCCACTGACATTTCCATTTGCTCTTCCTTAGTGAGTATTTATCTGTTTATCTAATTATGTATTATACAGAAAAGAATATGAGTACTTGCGGAAAGAATGCCGTAAAATATGTCAACGCAATGAGAAGAGCTCTAAGATGAAGGAAACTGCAGCGAATAGCAGCAATGATGACAGCGGGGATTTTAGTCAAGTGTTTGATTCTCCTGGCTTAGAAGATCCATCTAGTTCCAGTACGTCTCATTCTTCTGGAGGAGGTCCGGCAGCTGAGGATCCAGATTCTCTTGCTTATGACCAAAGCCCAGAGTGTTCTGGCTTGTTGGAAGGAGAAGGTGATAAGAGTGTACTTACCTGTGAAGATGCCTTCACTGGTGATACTGAGTCAACTGATTCTGATTCATCGGAAGACGCGGAAATCATACCTCTGCTTTCTTCCAAAGTAACTGAAGGAAATGAAGCTCTCAATGAGAATGCAAAGGGAAGCTCATCTCCTTCAAAGACAGAAAGCAAGTCCAAAACCCACACAGATGAAGATTTTGCCACATGGCAGAGAATCATTTGCCTGGATGCTGTGCGGGCAAATTCTGAATGGATTGTTTACTCACCGTCTCAGGCTGCAGTGTTGGAAATGAAGGCACGGTGTTCAGCTCAAGTTGTTGGTTTAAAGGATTATGATCATTTGGAGCCATGCAGGATTTATCATGCTGCTCGCCTTGTTGCTATTCTGGAGGCTTATGCACTATATGATCCTGAGATTGGTTATTGCCAAGGGATGAGTGATCTACTCTCTCCTATTGCTTCAGTGTTGGAAGAGGACCATGAAGCCTTCTGGTGCTTTGTGGGTTTCATGAAAAAGGCTCGGCATAATTTCCGGCTTGATGAAGTGGGAATACAAAGGCAGTTGACCATTGTTTCCAAGATAATTAAGGGCAAGGATAGTCATCTGTACAGGCACCTCGAAAAGCTTCAAGCAGAAGATTGCTTCTTTGTGTACAGAATGGTAGTGGTTCTGTTCAGAAGAGAGTTGACTTTCGAGCAGACACTATGCCTTTGGGAGGTGATGTGGGCAGACCAAGCAGCAATTCGGTATGGGATCGCAAAGTCAGCTTGGGGGAGAATGCGCATAAGAGCGCCACCGACCGATGATCTGTTGCTTTATGCAATTGCGGCCTGTGTATTGCAAAGGAGAAAATTGATCATAGAGAAATACAGCAGCATGGATGAGATCATGAGAGAATGCAACGGCATGGCTGGTCATCTTGATGTTTGGAAGCTTCTAGATGATGCCCACGATTTGGTGGTCACTTTGCATGACAAGATTTAGGGTCCATTGCCACGGACAACCTTTTCATCGTTCATCAATGGTTCCTTCCTTTTCTTTTCTTTGTTTTTGTTGCACCGTTGTGGTTATCCCTTTCAAACTTGAGGGATTTCTCGGCCTCTTTACATCTGCTTTCATCAAGCATTTGATAGGCAATTCCTTTATCAGAGTAAATTATGATGGATTTCAAATGTGTTGCCCGCACTCACAGCTCTTCGAGTGATAGTGGCATTGCTACTGCAGAATTAGTGATTTATAATGTTCATGTTGGCTTAACCGTTTCCTTTTTAACAACAAATGTTTATATGCAAACTAGTTTACATAGCTTCTCTCATTTATATATTTTCAGATATTAGATAAATATAATTCAGAATTCCACCTTTACTCTCGACATGAGTACAATTCAAATGGGGTAAATTTTGGTTTGAATTTGAACCAAAAATGAAATTGAAGTATTTTTTTGATTTTTAAAAATACAATCGAACTAAACAGACGAACAATCAAAACAGAACTAGATAGCATTCTACTTCAAATGCGTAATGAACATTTTGCTTCAACACAGAACTAATTAACAATCTACTTGTAGCTTTAAAATAAAATTTCTGCTTCAAAACAGAACTGATTAACATGGCTCTATCTGGTACAATGTGAAAACAGAAACCGAAACATTTAGTAACTCGCAGTCTGCTTTAAAAACGTGTAAAAACTTTCAACGTGTCCAGCAAATGGAGAGTAACCTCGCCCAGCCAACGAACATCCCTTTCCTTTATTTCTCACTTCTCACCACCACTGTACATTCTCGGACCAGATCTCTTCCTTTTACTCCGTTTGTCCTTTGCTCTTTCTCAATGTCTACAATTGTTGAGGAACCTCAGTTGCAAAACGGCACAGCATCAGGCGACGCGTCGAAACCAGAAACAAATGCAGATCCGAGGGTAGAGGAGGAGACGAAGGGGACCTCGATCCAGTCTCCGTCGACCGAACAAAAGACGAAGCAGGAGCTGTCGAAAGACGAAGGTAGCCGCACGTTCACAATGAGAGAATTGCTCAGTGAATTGAAAAGCGAAGAAGGTGGAGATAGCACTACCAATGATGCCAGGTCTCTGTTTCCGCTCCATCTTTTTCTTTGTGAAGTTCACGATTTAATTGCCATTACCAGTTTAATCTTTGCAATTATATAATTCATAATTTTGCATGCCGAACAAATAATTATTTTTATGAGTTTTCGTTTTGAAAAGGCCGCCTTTTTTTGGTTATTTTGTGCGGTAAGGTAATTAGCTGCGATCACGTTAATGTGATAGCTCTACATTTGACGTCATAGTTCAATTCCTATCAAATAATTATAGGAAATTTGATTTTCGACCCCAGAAGTTTAACTACGTTGGATCTTGTTGTTATTGAAAGAATGCATGTTGCGGAGTATTACGTGTCATAATTAGTTATATTAGTAAATGTGAAGGAGTTACTCACTTGTGGGTTTGGATTGTTACAGTCAAGGTAACACACCACACCAACAGATGGAGCCAAATAACCCGGCAATGGAATTGATCAGTAGTGTCACAGGTGTTGACGAAGAGGGTCGATCTCGCCAGCGAATTCTTACATTTGCTGCCAAGAGGTACTGTCATTTCACTCCATGGCTGTTGCTTGTTTGCTGGTTGCTAATAGAGGAATTTTCTATTATTTTCTCGCATTCCAATGTGGAAAATTGATTTTGTTTGCAGTTTCAGTATCACACCAATATCTGATGTAAAACTCATTCCTGAAATCCGTTTGCAAGGCAATTTGTTAAATCATTATTTAAGGAAACAAGACTGATACATCCCCTCCTCAGCCCAGGGGAAAATAACCATGAAATTTTCATTGAGTTGATGCTCTCTTTATATGCACATATGGGGTTTACTTTTTAAAAATTGTAATCTCTACTCAAATTTTGTAGATACGCAAATGCAATAGACAGAAACCCAGAAGATTATGATGCACACTATACAATTGGGCATTGGTTCTTCGGGTCAGAATTTTCTGATTTACTTCATTCATACACATCAACAATTGTTACTTATTCACTTTCGCTTCTGAATCTCAACCAGACGGCCTTCAATATTGAGCTTAAGTCATCTATGCTGGACATATGTGAAGATGATCTAATTTAAAAGTGTTTGGACTACCTATGGTCAGAGAAGGAAATTTAATATGATAGGTTAATTATAGGTGTATTGAATTTTTAAGAAGGGAAGAATTGTTGGAGGATAAACTATGAATATTATTATAGGAGTCTTTTTTTTTTTTTTTTTCAATTTAATTAGAGTCATATTTTGGAATTTCTTTTCCATGGTTTAGTTAAATTAGGAATAAGTTTGCTCTGTTATAAATAGGGAGATCATCATACTTCTCCTTATCAATAAAACTTTTGGAATAGAGAGTTTATGCTTTATTACATTTCCGCTTCATCGGGAATGTTTGTAGCACAAGGCCTAACTCCATTTATTCTGCAAAATGCTATTTGTGGGACGAAATGGGATTACAAGAGGTTATAGGTGGCATGCAAAATGCTATCCTAATTTTGGATTGTTTCCTCCAATTTCCTCCAATAATATCTTAGTCTGTATCTATTGTCTCAACTTTATGACTGATTCTGTTTTTATGATATTGTCATTTTATTAATACCATTTGATTGTCATTTGACTTGCAGGAGAGTGCAGATAATGTTAGTCCAGATTCTACTTCCCCTTCTAAAGATGCTTTGCTTGAGGAGGCTTGTAAAAAGTATAATGAAGCTACATGCCTTTGCCCCACGCTTCATGACGTATGTATCCATCGTCATATCCTAGTTAATCTTGTTAGTTTTCTGTTGAATCAGAGATATTAATTGTGTAGTTACTCCAAACTCAGAGGATGGTAACTGCATACAACTCAAAAGTTACCGAGGGAAATGATTGACGTGGGATTTCTCTCTTAGTGATTATTCCAGATTCCTGATTATACATATCCACTTACTCTGCAGCTACGTCAACTTTTTTAACTGACTTTCACTATTTTCTTCAACTTTTTTAACAGACTTTCGCTATTTTAAGTTTTTAAATATTTCCTGTAAAGATTATGATGTGAAGATAATGATATTTCCTTCCTATTCCTTCTGAATTTTCTCCTTTTTTCTATTCTTCTTATCTGGTGCTACATCATCCTGAAAACTACCGTATAGGATCATGAACTTTTGATATTCGCTGGTAAAAGGCAGATTATAACTATTATCGGTTGCATAGTATGCCCTCATGGTTCCTGCACCCCCACAATACTAAGATGGCCACCTCATAAATGCTTCATTTAGCTGATTTTCATGGCATGTCAGCATATGGCCTTGCATTTATATAAAATTTGTACGCAGTTTTACTGAAAATCTATCCCTTCTGATAATCCTATTGTTATTTGTCAGGCTTTCTATAATTGGGCTATAGCGATCTCTGATCGAGCAAAAATGCGTGATAGGACAAAGGAGGCTGAAGAACTGTGGAAGCAGGTTTAATTCTATTATTTCAGTATTATATTTGTGCGAGGCTCCTTTCCCTCTTTATATCCATGAGTTGAAAAATAACCTTATATATGGAATTTTGAGCATTTCTTGTGTTGAGCTCATTGATGGATGATAAATTTGTTTAAATCTAGAACAGATTAATGTAGAAAAAATTAACGCCAACTCTTCAACACTGTGCATAACATTGAGAGGACACACGTTTGACATTTAAGGAGTTACTGATGTGATGTCTGGTGTTGAAAGAGAATGCTTTTTGCACTTTAACAAAGACACTATTGCATTTATAAATATATTATTGTTCCTTGTTTGGGCTTCTTTTTTTCTTGTTCTTTAAATATTTACTGATTCATATCCTTTCAGAAAAAGGTATAGTTAATAGTGGAGGGTTTATCTGAATATTTCTGCAGGCAACAAAGAACTATGAGAAAGCTGTCCAACTTAACTGGAACAGTCCCCAGGTATTGCTGAAGAAATTGTTGTGTAACAGTTCCATCTATGATCATCAATCCAATAAATTATCTTCTGTTTTACCAAATTTTCTTGTAATATTCTCCCTCAGTCTGATCCTATCTGACTCCATCTAACATATATTTCAGGCTCTTAACAACTGGGGACTTGCTTTACAGGTAGTCCTGGTTACATTGATGTTGCTATTAAGAGATACTTTGTTTATCTTTTCCTAGGTATATTCTTCTACCATTTGTTTTGTAACTTTTTATGATCTTTTGTGTACATATTGTCATTCTGGGAAATTCAATTTGAATTTTTTTTTTTATTGTGCAATCTTTAGGAACTCAGTGCAATTGTTCCTGCAAGAGAAAAGCAAACAATTGTGAGAACTGCAATTAGTAAGGTACAAAAGTCATTTGGAGACATCAGAGTGCTTGGGTGATTGTATAGGAACAAGAGGCAGAGTAATTTGGCATCTGAATTTTCCTAATAGCAAGTTATACTCTTATCTTCTTTTCTTATCATACCTTTACCTCATCGTCACATGCAGTTTCGTGCAGCAATACAGTTGCAGTTTGACTTTCATCGAGCAATATAAAACCTTGGAACTGTCTTGGTCAGTTTCTCACCTATCCATTCATATTTGAGTGACATATTTACTTGGCTATGCTAATTGTGTTGGTTATTATGAAGTATTTCATTGTCATATCTTGTGCAAATCACTGAGCTCTAAATCCTGATTTCATAATGTTCTAATTTGCAGTATGGTTGTGCAGAGGACACTTTAAGAACAGGAGCCACAGTAAATCCTAAAGTTGTTTCCCCTAATGAGTTGTACAGCCAATCCGCAATCTACATTGCAGCTGCTCATGCATTAAAACCAAGTTATTCAGTAAGTAGTGCATGTGTTTCTCGACCAGCTCCTTCTTATACATTCTCAGATAGGTTTCAGATTACAGATATCACTTTCTAATTTGCATCCGATTTAAATTTCTGTTGAATAAATATTGGTCCAACTTTTGTTAATATTTATGGGTTATTTTATACTGATGTGGAGAGAGATGGCTGGACTTAACTTGGCTATAATTAAACAATTGGAAACAAAATTAATTGCCTAGTTGCTGAAGTACCTTTTCTGTTTTCTTCATTCTCTTCCTTTTTAGGCTAAAAGAGGTCATTCTTTAATGGTGGTTGTTTACAGGTTTACAGCAGTGCCCTGTGACTTGTTCATTCCATGGTCAGTATTTGTTACTCTGCAAATACACATTTTAAAGTTATCTCATGCTCAAAGTTTTTTATTTCCATAAGTAGTTGGTCTTATATATCATTTGAAGTCAGTGACAATATTGGTCTCTAACATCTATTAACTGTCAGCTATATGTCTTTTCTTGTATCTTTCAGTATTTAGCTTTTACACATCCTAAATAAGCTGTAATAAGTTCATAAATGTACTGTTTTTGCAGATAATCACTTATTGAAATTTCCAATCATATAGGATTACTTCCCCTTTTCTAGAGGAAAAAATAAATTATAGTTAAGTTTAAATTGACCATATCTTCACTTGACTCATTTTTTGGAACTTTTTTTAAAGGCTTGTCTTGTGGAATTTAAACAAGTCATTCGATAACAATATGACTATTCTGAAAATGTTCCTGAATATTATTTTTTTCTGATATTTAATGGATTCATTTCTCTGTTAATCTGACAGCCTTTAATTGTTAACAGTTACCTTTACCGAATCTTAAAGTTGGGTATTTGATGGCACCATCTGCCAGGATCCCAGTTGCACCTCATAATAATTGGAAAAGATCACAGTTTGTTTTGAATCAGGAAGGTCTTCAACAGGTAAATTTTTATTTTTTTTGTCCGTCTCATGCGTGATCAACTGCTCTCCTCTGCGCAAGGAGAGAAGTACCAAACAGCCGAAATCTCTATGGATGATATGAATATAATTTGCTCTGGTTGTTTTGAGTCATATATGTATGGGTAAAATTGGATAAAAACCACATCTTTTGCTGACAAATCTTTCTTTCCACTCTTGTACAGGTCCGCAGAGTTGACCAAAAACAAGTAACCAGAAGCCTCTCTGGCAGAGCAGGAGATTTTAGTCCTGACAAAAGGACTATCAGAATTGAAGTTCCAGATATTGTTTCTGTATCAGCTTGTGCTGATTTGACATTGCCACCTGGTGCAGGCCTCTGCATTGACACAATTCATGGTCCAGTTTTCTTGGTAACTGTCAGTTCTTCATTTCCAGTGGAAATCTTTTCTGTTCAAATACTATGGTGAGAGTGATGGAGTTTTCTTAGTAAATTCTAAAATCGAAACTTGAAAATTTTTGTGGTGCATGGATAATTTTAGAATTTGCACCTTGAGTTGGAAACACCAAGTCTAGCTGTATTCTTGGCCATGCATAGATCATGTTAGTGTATGCATGTGATTGACAAATAGAATTACATATTGTATATTGTACTACAAGGGTCAATTTGGTGCATGGTATAAAAGGGTTGGATTTGGATAAAATTCAAAATTTTATTCTAATCCCATGATTGAGAGGGGAAAATGTGATAAAATAGGATAGGTTTTTGCAATAATTTTTAAATAATTTAAGAAGTTATTATAAAACTTATACTATCTTATCCGATGAAAATCATGTATAAAATTTTCCCTAGTGATGGGATTAATGGGACCAGCTATTTAATCGTTAACCCATTGTTCTCTCCCAAACTCAGGATTAGGACAAAATTTTGTGCTAATCTTAACCCCTCATACCATACACCAAATGGGCCCTTAAAGACATATTTCATCTATAATTTTGTAGGACAAGTTTCCCATTAAAAGTGTGGCATGTTTGACAGATGAGAACATACCTAGCAGGAGTGTTCACATTTGTTGAACTCTTGTACCAAAAATTATTAGAAATTGCATCTTCATTTGTAACATTATTACAAATTACAGATTTTTTGCATTCTTGCAATTGCAGTTTACATAGACTTGCATCCATTGGTTTTAGAGGCCCTTCAGAACTTCTCTCTTTAACAATTAAAATTTCAGATATTCACTAACAAATTAGCTTGTCTTCCCGTCAATGTTGTGTCTAAGCTAAAACAAATGAAGGAACACTAATTTCCTTTTAGCACTGATTATAGGTAACTTGAAAATGTTAGATGCTAAAGCAACTACCATTAGACAATCTTTACAGATCCTTTTTGATGGGTTATATTCTGTTTATTGGCTTCCCAGGTCGCTGACTCGTGGGAAGCCCTAGACGGATGGCTTGATGCAATTCGTCTAGTTTACACAATATGTGCACAAGGCAAGGCTGATGTTCTAGCAGGTATCATAACTGGTTGACTTGGTATTTTTATTAATTGTACCATTGTGGTGGCCTTTTACATAGTTAATTTAACATTTATGTATCAAGATTTTGTTGGCAAATAAACTTTTGTATATTATAAAGTGTTGGGGATAGAAAATTGTCAGTTCAATTTTGGAAGTAGTGTTGGACTGTTTCTTCTCGTAAGTATTATATGTATATTCTTTTTCCAAAATTGCCGTTGGGGGTAGGGATTTGGAATTGTCATTCATTTTGTTGCGATGCCTTAGGACCCAAGATGTTCAGCTGGGAGATTATTATTATTATTACAATATTTGCAACCTGATCCTGATCTTTTAACGAGCTAAACTATCATACTCAAAATTTTTAAATGGGAAACTGAACGACATTATCATGAAAAATTTATGTAGGACTCTGCGTGCACTGCGCTAGTCAATCAAGTCCATGAAATAAGAAAATAGTGAAGAATATGTTTGGAATTAAGGAGCTTTACTTTTCCAGCAGATGTTGATGTGAGATAAGATAGAATCATTATATGTTATTCAAGTAGAAATGTGGGTGATCTTCGATAAAGTTTATCGTCTATCGAACATTTTAGCTATTGTGTTTTTGAAGTTTTAAGTAGAAGCACAATAGTCTCAAATATTATCCGAATTCTATTATAAATTTAGCAAAGGAGAAGAATCCTGACTAGATAACAACACAGCCCCGACTGAAGGGACTATAATAGTTATTCATTACTTATCAAATCGTAATAAGTAATACACTATTTATTCGTAAATCATTAACTATAGGAGATCAACAATGTACATCCTTATTGTTTTGTTGGAGACTACTGAAACTAATTGCTTCATGATCCTGCTAATCCAAGCGATGATCCTATCATCGTCCAGCTAAAGCTTGGTAAATGGGTTTCTTCTGACCTTAAAACACCAGTCAGTTCTTAGTAAATTTTCTCTAGGAATCCAAAAATTTCATGCAGATAGGAGGATTTATCTTTGCCAAAGCGAGAATTGAAGCAGGAAGAGTCCAGAGTCCTTCCCCACAAATCAATCCAGAAGCAACTGCTGGGACCATTAGCTCAGCCTTTTTAGTGTTCATTTTGTGCATCGCAAACACAAACAAACTCCCAACGCCCATATCAATCGCAAAGTATGCTCCGACCAGGAACGGCACCGCCATCACCATCGGAAGTGGCATCCAGTTTCCAATCTTTTCTGGTGAAACATCTCTCACGATGTTTACAGCCACTGCAAAAGCAAAGAAACCGTAACAAATCTGTAGGCAGTGTAGGGGAAGTGCCGAGAAGCCTTGAACCCCTATAATCGCCATGTTTCTGTATATTAAAGCATATGGAGCTTTGAAATCTCCAGACGGACTTCCCACATCAAATGCCTTGTAGAATAGAAAGAAACTGAGAGGAGCCGTTACACAGCCAATCAGGGTGCCGATTGCCTGACTCAGGAACATTGCTCTGGGAGAGGTATAAGTATAATGCGCAGTTTTGAAATCTTGCATGAGAATGCAAGCGACAGAAACTACAGATTTTATGAGGCCACAGCCAACCATTCCAGCCACCAGTCCATTCTCCTTTCCCGACAATGCAGCCAGAACAAATAATGCGACTTTACCGTAATTGTAAGCCATGTTTATGTCTGTCAGACCAGCACCGTAAGCGTTGCAGAATGCCAGAGATGGAACAAGAATGTATGCTATGACAATATAGTACCA
>JAWDEX010155552.1:0-20427 GCA_035221805.1 Trichilia hirta | reverse complement strand
TACGTGGCAGTTGTTCTTAATTTCAGTCAGACCTGGGCCCTGTATTGTCTAGTACAGTTCTATTCTGTCAGTAAAGACAAGTTGGAACCAATTAAACCGTTGGCCAAATTTCTGACATTCAAATCTATTGTATTTTTGACTTGGTGGCAAGGTGTTGCTGTTGCATTTCTTTTCTCAATAGGAGCTTTCAGAGGATCTTTGGCTCGGGAATTGAAAACTCGAATACAGGACTACATTATCTGTGTTGAGGTGTGTGTGTAAGTAATCAATGTATCAGTGTTGATCATTGCATCAACTAGTAATGTTCAACCGTATTTAATATCATTTCTGAAACTTTATTATTCTTAGTCGTTCTTATATCAAATCTGTCAAACAGATGGGTATTGCTGCAGTAGTGCATCTTTATGTCTTCCCTGCAGTACCTTACAAGCGTGGAGAAAGATGTGTTCGTAATGTAACTGTTTTGGCTGACTATGCATCTCTGGGATCACCTCCAGATCGGGATGAAGTCCAAGACTGTGAAAGAACAACAAGAGTTCGCATTGCTCAGCATGATGAGAGAGAAAAATGTCTTAATTTTCCGAAGAGTGTTCGTGATGTGGTTCTCGGTAGTGGTGAAATTGTGAGATAGTTTCTTTGTCCACATTCTTTACTTACTGCAGTTGAATTGCATGCTTATTTTGTTGGATTATTAACCTCTTTGTTTTCTGGTTTGCTGCTTTTGAATATTTTGTTGTACACTCATTTTAATAAATTCCTTTGTTCATCTGTTCACTTAGATTGTTGATGACATGAAGTACATCGTTTCACATGTTGTTGAACCGGTTGAAAGGGGAATTGCAAAAATTAACAAAACCTTCCATCAGATATCAGAGAATGTGAAACGCCATGAGGAACGAAGGAGAAGCTCCAAGTATGACAGTTACCTTATCCCTTTGAATTCATGTAGTAGAGAATTCTCTGAAGGTCATGATAACATTCCTGATGGGAGTTTTAGTGACAGTGGTGCTACCAATGGTAAAAGACAGCATTACCCATTCAAAACATCCAGGACAAAAGCAGATAGATGATGTTCAAACCTCCTTTTTTCGTATTCTTATTTTCTTTCCACAGTAAAGTTCAGGAGGTAATATGACATGATTTTTCAAGAACATCAATATACATGCAAGTATGAAAAAAAAAAAAATTGAAGGTTCCTTAATTTCTTTTCTCTCCCTTCCCCTTTCGGGCTTTCCCCGTCCCGCTTCAAATTTCAGGTTTGCACTTTTGATGATGTCCCGTTTCTAGGTTGAAGAACCTTGGAGAGAAAGCTTTGCCACTTCCTGACAATGAAAGTGTACAGCAAATACTCTAGTATATACTTGCCATTAATTGAATTTGATCAAGTTTTGCTGCAGAACATGGTGCTGTTCAAAAGTTTAGCTTAGGATTTGTAGACTCTGAAACTAAACCTGTTTATTAAATTACAGCATTGTCATTGTAAAAGAACTTTTCATTAATGATGATGACTATATACGTTATTGCATTACATTACTCGTCTTGAAAAGGTTGATATACTTTATAAAATACTATTGATTTCTGATTTGAGATTTTATTTGTTTGTCAAAATGAAAGGATGGAGTCATTTTTATAAATGTGGCCCAAAAGGTGTAGCTACCATTGAAGTGGTGGCTGTACCTTCTGCACATTATTGGAATAGGCTGCTTAGTTGAGAGTGTTTCATGTCTGCATTGCAGTCAGCCATCTTTCGAGGTTGATTTCTTTACACATTTCACATAATCCGAATATTAATAATAATATTTCTCATTCTGGCAAGATCTAGTTTAAAAAATTATTTGTAATTTAATTGTTAGTTTAGTGACATTTGATGAGCAATAATGTTAGTTTATACGAGTGCCACATCCTAGATAGAGTCATTAATTTTTTTACATTATTAACAATATGAAATTTGTGCAATGTGCAACATATGAACTACCACGTGGGTTGGAACTGGCAAAACAATTGAATTGACTATAGTAAAAGGAAAAAGGATATCATTATTCATCTAGTATTGATGTTATATTAGATTTGATGAGCCTCAAAAAAAAAAATAATAATAAAATAAAACGAACGTTAGTTAAATTGATTAAGCTACAATGATTGATATTGTTACGTTAATTTCTATCGTTTTCAAGCATATTTAAATATTAATTCTGTACATTTTTTAATTTTAAAAAATAAAGTAAAGGAAAGCAAATAAGTTGAACCATGGGCAGTTTTGTGAATATGAAAATGAATAAGGGTAGAAATGTAATCTCGAGGAGAAAGGATGCGTTAGGGTTTTGAGTTTTGCGCATATAATCATCCCTTCTTCTTTGTCTATATATACAGATATTGCTCTTGAGATCCCGTTTCATTTCCAATCTGCGTCTCTGCAAGTCGTTCTATTTATCTCTTGGTTTACTGTCTCTATCTCTATCTCTATCTCTATCTCTATCTCTCTAATAATGTGTTTTAGACTATAAAAAAATAATTTTTGGGATTGTGCGGCAGTGATGAAGAATCAAAGAAAGTCATGCACCACGCTGATAAAATTGTGCTGATAATTCTTTCACTACCCATTTGTATATCTGAGCCCACTTCCTCTTCTCTTTCATTCTTCCGTCGCTAAAGGAACTCCTTTTTCCTTATTTTCTAAAAAAAAAGTTCATTTCAATTAAATTAACAAAAATAAAAAAGAAAGAGGAACCAAGTGATGGGATCTTGAATAAGATCGAACCATGATGCGGACCGTATAGCGATGCATTGCTTCTGGGGATACTCTTGGTTTCTGATGGTTCCTTGATTGTAGTTTAATTTTTTAAGAATGCAACTGAAGAATGAAATTTAAGGTTTTGGCTTGTGTTTTCTTAATTTCGTTATTTTGTATGTCAAATTTTGTGGTATGGTTAATTGTATAAATATGTTTATTTTTTGGAATAAAAAACATTTAATCTGATGAAGAGAGGATTAAAATATATCATCAATTCAATACAACCAAAAAATACAAATAGTTAACATAATTTTAATTATACGCAGATAAAATATTTTAATTAATATTAATTAAAATATTCGAAGAAAGATATTTCTGGTTCAATTTAAAATATATTTATTGCTGTTATAGGCATCTTCGTAAAAGTGTTTTGTTTTAGAATTCTTCGCAAAAGTCGAAACAAATGTTTTCCACAAAATTGAATCCTGATGACTGCTAATTTAAATTCAATAATGATTTCTGAAATACGAGAAATAGAAATGGGCCCGAATAGGATCCTAGAAGAGGGGATTTTCCATATGGGAATTTAGGCCTAAAGTTGAAATTCGAAGAACGCGTGTATTCAGCATATATGTGGTGTGTATTAATCATCAATCAGTGTTTGAACAAAAGTCTATTTTGGGCGTAAAGTTGAAACTCAAAAAAGGATGTAGTGTATTCAGTATATAGATGGATTGTATTTATCATACCACTTGTGAACAGACGTTGGGCATTGATTCGAGTTCAATCTCCTATCCAAAATCCAACGCTTCTATTTCAAACATTACAAAGCCAACAAGCCTAGTAGCTTACGGTGATAAGTTTATTTGTCATTTTCTTTTTAAAGGTAAACTTAAGATCCTTCAAGGCCAACAATGATAAAAAAATTTTAATACAATATAAATTTTATAATTTTAATCATCAGAATGTGAGCATAAGATTTTACGTAAACGGGTGTCTGTATTTTTGGATGTTAGTACTTGATATTATATTTATATTTTTGGATGTTTGTAATTTTTTTTTAATTTTTATAAAATACGAGACACATAACATTTATGCAATATATTACCATGCGATTACTGCATTTATTCTCTTATATAGAAAGATGAAAGCAAAATGCTATTGAAATTGGGAATAAATCGGATGGCTGCATATTCATCAAGATGAAATTATTTTGTTTTGGTAATTATTAATTAACATAACTCTCATTTAATTAGCTGGATAAATCTTAGAAGGTAAGCGAGGTTCTGCATGTGCATGCAAGGGTTCAGCAGGAAAAAGATGGTATTCTGATTCAGTGAGATCAATCTTGTCCAGCACGCTCCAACTGAATCTTTGAAGAAGTCTATAGCCAATAACATTACAATCATCTCAGACCAAAGTGCCACTCCGTTTAGGAATGAGATATCCTGCAATTGTAGAGCCTCGAGTCGAGGCATGTGGCATGTTAAATGGTGCAACAGGGTGGAGGCGAAAAGCTTCCCTCGAACAAGCCTTAATAAAGTTGGGCTGGGGAATGTCAGATTCATGTACAAGTCTATCCTTTCAAACAACTCTATTGATCTCTTCTGTTGCTTTTCTGGGAAGTTCTGGCTGGCTGATCATTTCTGCCATTGCCCGTTCCACTGCATTCGAAGGACTGTCCATGCGGCAAACGTCAGTTCCTGCGGGTAAATTGTTATTATGTGGGTAATTAACATCGAATATTATATCATTTTTTTAGATTAGCTTACATTATCTTACAAGTGCACTGTTATTGGATTTCTTCAACTGTTAACGACGGCTTCCCATTTTCGCCTCCTGATAAAATGAAGGCGTCAATCCAGTCTTCAGCTTTCTTATTCTTCTTCCCATGCTCTCTCCACTGTTTTACTCTCTAATCTATTATCGGATCATGATACTTACAGATGGTTCTCATGGCCTCGCTTACAATCTTTTTCATGGCCTTCTACATCGAATACTCTCAACCAAGGGATGTAATCCGATAAATTGAAAGAATTAAGGTGACTGAGGACCGTGAAAATTGACTCCACATGTTCTTCTTCTTCATATCCGGGTCCTCCATTTTCTTTTCCTTCACCAAAATATCTCCTGTTGAACATCATTTTCCTAGTTACGTTGCCACAGTATTGACGGGTTGCTTGTCTTACATCTACAACCGAACCGGTGCCAGTTTTGCATTGACTATAAATGAATCGAACAAGATTATCAGCTTCTTCCGTTCTCTTAAAAAGTAGAGAGTGAAGTCAAGCTGAATTCATTATGTTACAAACAACAAATTTTCACATTTTCTTCCACTGTTCACCCCATGGAACAAGTGCTGTTGTCAAGTACCCACGGCTAGCATACCCCGTGGCCATTGTAATTGGCCTGGATGCAAACGCTGAGTCCTTATCTTTCAAAACCTCCAGGGCAATTTCCGGCGACGTCACTGGGATAACATGAACATTTACTAGACGGATACAAGCGATATTGGTGTTTAATTCTTTCATAAGAGAATGTATCCAACGAAAAGTTGGTTTGTTCCTCCACATTTCCGGAAGGTTTCCGACAATTGGCCATGGAGCTGGGCCTGGCGGAAGAGGTTTTCTTTTGTGAATTCTGCCCTTGATTTTGAAGAAACTAAAATCTATCCCTGGAGTTTGGTGGAATCCCTTAGCAACAAGTCCGGCTTTAAGCCTAGGGATGCTATCATTTGGTGTCTCCTTAATCTTGAACACCCATTTATTCCCAATAAGTTTGTAGTCAGGTTTGCAAGGTACTAGAATCCAGGTTCTATTTCTTTGTAATGTATTGAATTCTTCTAACATGCTTGCTTTCAATCTTTATTTTGCAGTGCTTCTGTTGTGCTTTTAGGAATAGCTTCTGTACTATTTACAACATACACCGTGGGTTTGAAAATGCCAGATTTTAATCTGCTTATCATAAGACGTGTGGCTGTAGTGTTTGTTTGGTATTGTGTTTCAGTTTGTGAATGTTCTACAATGGCTTCAATGTTTTGATTCAGGCTGGGATTTTCTTCTGAATCTTGTGTTGATTGAGGATCATTAGCTAATAGAGCAGAAGCTGCTTCCCTGTGAGAAGTTGCTGAAGGAGATTCACAAGTTGCTGCTGTTTCATGATCAAATTCTTTTCTTGGGAAAGGAAAACATAAGAATTGATTAACAAGAGTTTTGTTTTCAAGACTGGGGGAGATTGTTTTATTGGAGAAAAGTTCATTTGTTTTAAAAGAGAACTTTGTTTCGTCAAATCTAACATGTCTAGAAATAAAAATTTTTCCTGAATAGTGAAGACACAGATAACCCTTCTGTAAAGGACTCAAACCAAGAAGAACACATTGAGATGTATAAAAGCTGAACTTATATTTGGTATAAGGTCTTAGGAAAGGATAGTAAGCACATCCAAAGGTTCTAATCAAGGACAAATCAGGTTTCTTTTTAAAAATTCTTTCAAATAGAGTTTGATTATCCAAAGTTAGTGTGGAGATTTTGTTGATAAGTTAAGTAGAAAAACTAAGGGCTTTATTCCATAATTTTAAGTGCATATAAGCTTGAGCAGACCTGTCTCAACTATATGTCTATACTTTCATTCAGCTTTGCTATTTTGATGGCTGGTATATAGGCAGACATATCTTAGTTTAATTCCCTCTTTTTTGAGAAATGGTTCAAATGCTCTATATTCACCTCCCATGTCACATTGCAAACTTTTGATTTGTTTGTCTAGAGTCTTTTCAATGAAGGCAATGAAAGTGTTTAAGGCATCAGATTTATGTGTTAAAGAAAACAATCATGTATAGTTACTATAATCATCAACAAAGATGATATAGTATCTATGACGCTAATTAGAGAGCATTGGGGAAAGCCCCCACAAATCTGTGTGCACAAGCTCTAAAGATTCTTGAGTTCTGGATTCTGAGTTTTTAAAGGTAAGTCTATGAATTTTATCAAGCTGATAGGCATCGCAAAGTTCTGAAATGGTGTCTTTATTAAAATGTGGAATATTACAAGTAAATAATGTATTCTTGAGTGTTAATTCACTTGGATGACCTAATCTTCTGTGCCAGGTAAATAAATTTGTTCTAACACTCAAACATTTCTGACTAAATTCACATTTTTTAAAAACAAAAGAGAAAACATAGACTTTGGACTCTTTATAGAATCTGACTCTCTGACACAATTTAACCTAGAATGTGGAACTAAAGGTGGATAAGGTAAGCAATTAAGGGTGCAATTCTTCAACAGCAGCTTATACAGGCCTCCTTCAAATATTCCCTGTAGAAGAGTTCTCTCTGTGTCTTGTCCTTAATAAAGCAGATATTGTCAAAGAAAATCACATCAACATTATTATCTTGTAATAGTTGTGAGATGCCAACAAAATTTTTTGTTATCTCAAGTATGAAAAAGACATGTTTCAAATGAATAGGTACGTCTGTGTGTGTATTGCCAACAATCAACTCAGTATTACCAACATATGAGATTTTCAATTTTTGACCATTACCTACAGCATGCTGGTCTTTACCCGAATACTCTACAGCTATATTCAGATTGTTCAGCTTGTTTGTGACATGATTAGTTGCTCAATTGTCCAGGTACTAAGAGTTGTCAAGTTGTTGATTTGCAGTTGTAATATATGCTCTCCTTTGGTCTATCTTGGCATTTGTTTGAGGCTAGAATTCATGGTTGAATCTGTGCCAGCATCCAAAAGTCAGGTGACCTGCTTTGTTACAGATTTGGCATACTGGCTTGTTTGCTCCGGGGTTTCCTCTTTCTCTTCCTTTTCCTGTCATCATCATGCTTGTTTGGCCCTGATTATAGCTCTGTTGTTGACTAGCAGGCTTACCATGATTATTCCAATTTCTTTTCTAGAAGTTATTTTGCTGTGTTGAATTTGTGGCAACATTTGCTTGGAAGTTCATACTTGTGTTACTAGAAGTGTGATCTTTTTCTAACATATTTTCATAGCTGAGCAGCAAGCCATACACACCCTGCAGGGATAATTTTGGCTCTCCGGTAGTTATGCTACTCTTTAAAGGGTTGTAATCATACCCGAGGCCTTCCGTCAAGAATATAATAAGTTTTTTATCTAACAAAGTGGTATCTGCGGCTCTTATACTATCAGCCGGCATCTTTATTTTATTATAATACTCATTCAAGCCTATCGATTCTTTTTTGGTGTTCGAGATCTGTGACCTTAGTTACATCACCCAAGCTGAGGTTTGTGCAGAAAATTGTTTTTCCAATGTAGCCCATACTTTTTGGGATGAGTTGCAGTGAAGAGTTGTTGCCAACACACTTTCAGTCATGGATGAGAGTAGCCAACTTGTTAAAACTTGATCCTGCTTTATCCATGTCAGGAAATCTGGATTCGTTTCTGTTAAAGTGTTTTGTCCTTCATCAATCACCCTTAAGATGCATTGAGGCGCTGGGCTAGTTCCAACAAGAAAACTCATTAAGTCATTTGCTCGAACCCTTGGAAGGATTTGAGATTTCCACAACAAATAGTTGGTATTTGTTAGTTTAACTGGAGCTGTAAAAACAAAGGAAATGCTATTTGGTGCAGAATGAATTTTATTTGTGTTTTATGAGGTTCCTGAGTTATTTGAGCTATTTGCCATTGCTGTGGCTCTGATACCAGGTTAAGATTTCCCAGGAAGGAGAATGTCGCAAAGTCACTTGATTTTCATTAATTCTACATAATAGTTCAAAAGATACAAGGCAGATAAAATGCTGTTTATATATACAAGGATATAAGAAAAAAAGGAATGCTAGAACTTTCTACGGGAAATACGTGTAACAATCAAAAGAAAACAAACAAAATGATTTCATCCCATAATTAAGGTAGTTAAGAATTTTGGTAAAGTACAGTAGGTCGTTGTTCCTACGTTCTTCATGTCTTTTGTGAGCTGTTTTGCTTTTTATAATTTTGTCTTGTAGCTTGTTATCTTTGGAAGGGCTTGGACTGAGAGTGTGGAAACTTGAATCCAAAATGTTGCTAGTTGGGCCTCTGGAAAGTGGCCTGCATTTGCTGATTTGGTTGATCCTTCAACAGATGTATCCACCGGAAAGTCGGTTTCTTCCTCAACATTTCCGAAAGGTTTTCGACAATTGGCCAGGGAGCTTGATCTGGACCCGGGGAAAGAGTTAGCCGCCCAATTGTTTCTTTTATGGCTTCTCAACAGGATTTTGAAGAAACAAGAAACCAGCATGGCCGTTAGTGTCACCAGAAGAATGTTATAAACTGTTTAAAAGTAGGATTTTCAAGATGAGATGAATGGAGATATAGGACGGTTTTGAATAAATAGATTCGAAAGTATATCAAAGGAACAATATTGGCTCGCTTTATCAAAGCAAAAGAGAAATAGTTCTTGACCAAATGAAGAGGAGGCTGCATGTATTTATAGAAAGAGAGATGAGATTCAAAAGTAAATCACAAGAAAGGTTAGCTAGGTAAATATGTGTTCTTTGCCAAATGAAAGCGATTCTCAATGACTTCATCAGGGGCATTAGGTGAGGAATCTAGCATCTACTACTGGTTTGATAACTGGCTGGAAAATCCTTCTGTCAGCGATTGA
Organism: Trichilia hirta; assembly: GCA_035221805.1. Lineage (NCBI taxonomy): Eukaryota > Viridiplantae > Streptophyta > Magnoliopsida > Sapindales > Meliaceae > Trichilia > Trichilia hirta. The sequence continues at coordinate 11,086 of JAWDEX010155552.1, read as the reverse complement.
TGAGATTTCCAGTGGACAGCCTTTTGGATTGTGTGGTATTGTACGGGGCTTGGATTGGAGGACGCCAGGTGTGGTTTTTGATCAATTCCCACCAAGTCAGCTGCTGAGTCACCGTACCAAAAAGGGCTTATCCCTAATAGCTAATACATATAATTCTGCCTAAATATTTTTTTTTAGGACAAACTCTATGTGCTGGTTTGGCGGCTTCCTGAAAACTATTGATCTACTTGAATCAGTCGATGCTAATTTTGAGCTAGCTCGCTTGTCAGTCTCCCTCCCACATTATCACGTTTTTGCAATCACTACTTCGCACATGATTTACTGAAGCTGGCTAGTACGTAACTAAATTTAGTTTGCATCTTCTGTTCGGCCTCGTCAGCAGCTGCTCCTTGTAAGGCGATTGTCCTTCATTTGGACTTTCAATCCGACACTACAACTTTTGGATTATGATAGTGGCAGAGCTACAAGGAGATTTCTTATTGGTATATTAAAATCATTTGAAAATAAAATAATAAATTCATTGTACGTATTATTATTTACGAGCTCATGACAGAATGAAAATTTTAATGGGTAAACTATTAAAACTACTAGAATGAACGAGACCAATGATCCAAAATTTTATAATTTTATAACCGGGCCATTCAGAATTCCATCAAATCTATTTAAACCGTTCAATCTGATTCTGTCTGATTTATTTTTGACGGATTTAATGAGTCTGGGGATTGAAATGGATTGAAAATTTTTAAATTTTTAAATAGCGGATCGAATTTAAATTTGTATAACTAAATACGTCAAAATATAACATGTAGAAAAAACAAAATTTTTGATAAAAATATATCATTTTATATAAAATATATACATATTCTTTATTATTAGAATATATCTAAATCTAAATTTAATTTCATATAAAATAAAAAATTAAATTAATACTATCTAATAATTTAAATAATAAAAGAATAGTATTAAATTTTAACACTAAAAGGCAAATCTCATTTTTTTTCTTATTCTTTCCATTTGTGTAGCTAGCACCCAAAACGATAAGATTAAATTTTTTATGTGGTTATTAAAAATTTAATTACCATTATTTACATATATTTTTATTATCTTATTTACATTATTTACAAATTTTATTTTATTATTTTAGTGTTTTATTAATTTAAACAGATGTTAAAATTATGTATTTTTAATTTATAATGGATTGAATCAGGTTGGATGGTGATTTAGAATTTTTTTAAACAAAATGGTTGGGATCTCGAATTTTATCATGGGATGAGTTGGATATGGATTAAAAAATGTTAATTCATAAAATGGTGAATTGGGTATAAATTTAATTCAATTCATTCAATCTAATGAATAATAGATGTGTCAGAAAGAAATGTTTACGAGGTAGTGCTCGAGGGTTGTTTTATTAATTTAATGATATGTGACATGTCGGTAAACAATGAGTCCTCTATATTTCTCAAATTAATAAATAATAGGGTCAAAGTTATTCTATTTAATGACATGTTCGACATGTCGGTTTATATATAACCTTCAAAATTGAATGAAGCTTTGTAAATACATGTGTGCATTAGGTTGAAGATGTAATCATTATTAATAACCTCAAGTAGCAGTATAACTAATGAAATGTCCTCTACAAATAATTAATTTTATAATAATACTACAAATACAAATTCTTATATAAATTCTTTTATATAATAACATAAGCATTATTATTACACATGTTACACGATTTATTCTCTTTTCTTTTTCCAAAACAGTAAGTAGGACATACAACTATTACATGATATGTTGAAGTATAATTTCTGCATTTATTTCTTAAGATACTAAAATAAAAACAAAATACTAATGAAATTAAGAAAAATTGGATGATCCTGCATTCAGGATTTATTTTGTTTTAGTAGCTTTTAAATGACAATTTTATTTAATAAGATGGATAAATCTCTGGTGACAAGCGAGGTTTTGCAAGTGCATGCAAGGGTTTAGCAAGAAAAAGATCGTATTCTGATTCGGTGAGATCAATTTTTTCCTTGGAATTGAATGGTACACTCCAAGTAAATCCTTGAAGAAGTCTTGCCAGTAACATTATAGCCATCTCAGACCCAAGTGCCACTCCCATGCAGCCCCGTCTTCCTCTGCTAAATGAAATGAATCTCATTTCCGGTTCAGTCAGCTCAACTTTATGATATTGATCATTCGGATTCATATGACGTTCGGGTTTGAATTTTAGAGGATCTTCCCAAACTTCGGCATTCCGGCCAAGTCCATATCGGCTTAGCAAAACGTGACTGCCTTTAGGAATGAAGTAGCCTGCGACTGTAGTGTCTCGAGTTGAGACATGTGGCAGGTTAAAGGGTGCAATAGGGTGAAGGCGAAATGCTTCCCTTATACAAGCCTTAACAAAGTTGAGCTGCGAAATGTCAGATTCTTGTACGAATCTATCTTTTCCAACAACTCTATCGATCTCTTCTGTTGCTTTTCTGAGAAGTTCAGGCTGGTTGATCATTTCTGCCATGGCCCATTCAGCTGCATTTGAAGGATTGTCTACTGCTGCCAACATCAGTTCCTGTGCATAAATACAAGTTAAATTATAATAGCATGAGTAACGTGGCTCGTTAGATCATTTTTTTTAATTAGTTTACGTTATCTTACCATGCATTGTGCTTTGATTTCTTCAACTGTTAACGACGGCTTCCCGTTTTCATCTTCCGATAAAATGAAGGCGTCAAGCCAGTCTTCAGCTTTCTTACCGTTCTTCCCATGCTCTCTCCATTGTTTTACTCTCTCATCTATTATCGGATCATGATACTTGGAGATGGTTCTCATGGCCTCCCTCACAATCTTTTCATGGCCTTCCACGTCAAATACTCTCAAACAGGGGACGTAATCCGATAAAATGAAAGAGTAAATGTGATTGAGGACAGTGAAAATTGATTCCACATGTGCCTCATCTTCATATCCGGGTCCTCCATTTTCTTTTCCTTCACCAAAATATCTCCTGTTGAACATCATTTTCCTAGTTACGTTGCCACAGTATTGACGGGTTGCTTGTCTTAGGTCTACAACTGAACCGGTGCTACTTTTGCATTGACTATAAATGAATCGAACAAGATTATCAGCTTCTTCCGTTCTCTTAAAAAGAAGAGAGTGAAGTCGAGCTGAATTCACTATGTTACAAAAAAGAAATTTTCTCATTTTCTTCCACTGTTCACCCCATGGAATAAGTGCTGTTGTCAAGTACCCACGGCTAGCATACTCCGTGGCCATTGTAAGTGGCCTGGATGCAAAAGCTGAGTCCTTATCTTTCAAAACCTCCAGGGCAATTTCCGGCGACGTCACTGGGATAACATGAACATGTGCTAGACGTATACAAGCGATATTGGTGTTTAATTCTTTCATTAGAGAATGTATCCAACGAAAAGTTGGTTTGTTCCTCCACATTTCCGGAAGGTTTCCGACAATAGGCCATGGAGCTGGGCCTGGAGGAAGAGGTTTTCTTTTGTGAATTCTGCACTTGATTTTAAAGAAACTACAAACCAGCATGGCACTCAGTGTCACCAGAAGAATGGCTATAAATGGTAATGTAGAATCAAAATTGGGTTTTTTATCGACATGAGATAAAAGGAAATACATCATGTTGATTTAATAACTAGATTCAAATGTGTACCAAGAACAATGGCTAGCTATATATCAAAGCATGCAAGAGGCAATATATTCTGAACCAAATGAAGAGGCTTCAGCTATTTATAGAACGCGAGATGAGATTCAGAAGCACATCATAAGAACAAAGTCTAGATTCATGTCGATATATCTTCTTTCCAAGTGACAATGACTGTGCTGACGGTGATAACAATATGTAGACTCCGGTTATCTATAGCAAGGAGATTCATTACAGCATATTGATATATTAAAATAATATTTAACGTAAACTTAAAACTAATTTTTAAATTTACATTATAAATTTTAACTTCATGTTAAAGAGCATGAGTTTTAAGTTTTATATTATAAATTTTAAGTATATCTTAAACAGTATTAATAGAATACAGTAGTTAAACGAGGTAAACATGTTTTCTGCCAAGATACAATGACTGAGCAGACGAGTGATTAGTCAGATTCGAAAGTATATCATAAGAACGATGTCTAGACTCGAGCTAGCTATACTAAAAAAATTAGTTATAGTATACTAATGTATTACTATATTAAAATACTGTTTAACTTAAATTTAAAATTTATGTTATAAATTCTAAATTTATATTAAATAGTATAAATTTGAAATTTGAAATTTATTTTTTATGTTTTAAATTTATGTTAAGCAGGAAATTAATGTATTGAGATATTAATGCACCGTTGATAAACGAGGTAAACATGCCAAGTTACAATGACTGAGCAACCTGACGATATATAGGTCGGATATCTAGGATCAATCAGTCTTATTTACTCGTAATGTGAAAAATGTGGCTTGGACGACTCGGCACGTAGGTTTTAGTCAATTCCAAGTACAAAAAAAGAGTTCTAACAAAGCCTGGCCACAAGGTTGCTTTGGCGGTGGGGTGCATGTTACGGAAGAGTTTCAATTCATCTTAAACTCTGTTATTCATCACATTTTTCGTTACTTATCACCACCTCACATTTGATTTGTGGTAGTGCACGAAGGAACTATGTTGTGGCTAATGTAGACCACGAAAAATTTTATTTCAAATCTATACAAAAATATTATATCAATTTATAAAAATAGAGTCTTTTTTTGACGCTGCCTCTGGTGGATTGTAAACAAATTTCGTATTCATCTTTGCTTTGATCTCTTCAATAGTTGCTCACTAAAATGCCATTATAAGTAGGGGTGGTCGTTATGTTACAACATGCTTATTTGATATGAATTCAATACTAATAATTATATTTATATTAAAAAAATTAATACGAATAATAAATAAATTGTAATTATTAATATATTACATTGGCCAATTTATTTGAAATACGATTAATTAAACAAATTATAATTTTATTGTGTTAAATATGAATTTGTTTAATTTTTTAATTTTTTATATTTATAAATTATAATAAAAATAAATGGTATTATTGTAACATAAATAAAATTTTAAAATCTAATAACCCTTTGTTTTTAGCTAAAATTTTAAAATTTAATAACATATATTCATATTGTGTTGAATTCATGTGTCACACAACTATATCAAATAGAAATCATAAACTTAAAATAACTTATATTTTCATTAATTTTATATTGAAATATTTTTTAATATATATATATATTAAATTCATATTGATAGAGTTAATCATATTTAATAAGATTAAACTAAATAATTTTTATCTAAACAAATATTCATATTTTATCAAATTAAACAAATAATAGTGTTTAATTGTGTACGAATATGATTTGTTTAATATACAAATAATAAGTCAATCTTAGTGCTTATAATTTTGACATGATTAATAAAGAAATTGTATTTGTGTTTGCTAAAATTTTGCTATACTCATTGACAACACGATATGAAGATGATTCGTATACATGAATTGACACCCCTAATTATAAGTAACACTTTCAATTGCAAAAGTTTATTAGGTCATTGTTTGTTCTTTTCTTTTTCTTTTGAAGTTTAAAGTCAAGTCGGGGGCTAAAGAGTAAAGCCATGTTTGACATTACTATTTTTTATGTAGTTTCAAAAGCAAAATTGCAATAAGTATTTGATAATATTAATTTTCAATAATATTCATTCATTTTTAAATGAGTATTTAATATTGCAACTTCTGTATTTTGGAGCTCCAATCGATATGTGGTCACAATCCTTTAATATCAACCATGTCTGCAATCAGGCCATCTATTCAAAAATAATAAATATATCTCATTTTAAAATTAATGATACAGTAGATACAAATTCTTTTACAAAATTTTTACACAGATTGAAGTGATTGTTGGATCATTGAGATATATATATTTTATTTTTATCAAAGTAAGAGAACAGTTTACTGATGTGTATATATATATATATATATATATATATATATATATATAATATTTTGTATTTCTAGCATTAGTATTTTTGTTTAAAAAAACTAATGCAACATAAATAAATTTAGACAATTTTTACAAATTAAATTTAAAAATAATATACAAAATTTTCGTACAAATTATTTACAAACTTATGTTACATAATAATATTGGTTGATGAAAATATAAAATTAATATAATTGATAAAAATAAGTTATGATGAATATGTAATAATCAATATAATAATATTATGCCACCTTAGTTTGTAAGATTTGGAGCCTCTCCTAATCTAATTTTTACCAAATTTTTAATAAAATTAGGACATGTGGCATATAGAAGATCCTAGAGTTAAGATTCATTTTATTTGTAATTATCCTAATTAAACTCTAAAACACACCATTTAACAACTATGGATTTTAACTTTATTAACTACTGATTTCTTTTCTCAGCCATTTTCTTTAAAATAAAACTTGACACTATTAGGATAAAATTTGAGAGAAAAAAGAAAGCAGTTGGTGAAGTTAAAATTCGTAAATAATATTATTATTTTTCTTATTAATAAATTTGATTCCCAAATTTAATTTAAAAAATTATAAAACTTGAAGGGTTGTTAGTGTATTTATTGAAATCAATTAAAAATTAATTATTAAGTTGTGATAGGTTCGTGTGGTAATTAATCATCGTTATTCAATATTGATTAGTCTATATGAGCAAGCCATAGTAATTAATTATGATTATTCAATATTGATCGGTTTAGATGAGCATGCCACGCAATGCAACAACGGAAGCAGACACTTGAAACAAACAAGCTAACTAATCACTGCCTAACACGCAAGATTTTGATTTAAAATAAACCTATATGGGACATTTAATTTGTTTTTTTTCGACCATTCAGATTCTCCACTAATTTAATAAATTAATTATTTTCTAAAATTGATAAACGATGTAGTCTTAATTATATGACATTGCATCGAAATTTCTGACAAGCACAACTACTGAAAAACGTCAGGTCTTTAACTTTAGTCAAAGCTAGAATGTGAGTGTTTCTGGCATTGTATATGGGAGAAAGACAATGCAATCCTTCATGTTAGCTTCACGGCAGCAATTCGAAAAGGATTTGTTTTCTTGGAATTTTCTAACTTTTGTTCAAGGCCACAAAAGATTGTCTGCAAGTTCAGACATTTGGGGTTCTGTAGAGGATCCTTCTAAAGGCCATGGTCCCACGGGAGAATTGTTGGAACGAAATAAATAAATGAAAATTGTGATGGTAGAATTCTCTCTCCAAATGGAATATTGGTTTAGGTCTTCTGAAAGATGGGAGTTTGGATGATTGAAGTAATACAAAAGAGTTTATTTGATTTTTATTCTCCTCTTAATTAGAGGTTTATTGAAAAAAAAAAGCATATAAATTATAAATATATTATAAAATATAAAAAATTTAAATTACAAAAAATTTTAAAAGTCTACCTCGTATTATTGTTATTTAATATGTTTTAAAACTTGTAAAATTTTTTTAAGTTCTCTTAATTTTTTTAAGATAATATTAAAATAAAATAACGAGTTTAAAAAATCAAGTAAAGTAAAAAAAATTTATTTATAAATATTTTTTATTAAAAAAATATTTTATTCTAGAGGATTAATTACTATTATTTATTTTTAATTCAGTAATTTCTAAAATTAAAAGACCACTAAGAAGAATTATACTCACTAATAAAAAAATTAAAAATTATCTTAAGAGTTATTTATAGCCATTAATTTATGATATTAGTAGCCATGATTAACTTATATTCTCTCGTTCGATTTGCAAATTTTTGAATATAAGAAACAAAATAAATGAATCATAGCAATAAGTAATTAAAATTAACAACTTTTCTTTTATATATTATCAATATATCATGTTTATAATTATTACCTTTATGAGGTAATTTAATTTTAATGAGTAAACTTTATTTTTATTTTAGGTCTCACATAATGACTTTAACTTAATAAATAAATCACATATTTATTCTAGGTCAAATAAAATTGAGTTTTCTTTTAAATAAATATGCACACTTTATTTACATTAAAACATCAAATCAATAGAATTTTATTAATAATAATATATATATTTACATAAAATTTATATTTTGGAAGCAAGTTCTATTCGAACTACACAATCCTTAAACTTTAATGGTGGCATACCTTTTGGTAAAGAATTTGCAGTCATTAATTCAGTGCTGACGTGCTCAACGACTATTTTATTTTTCTTAACACATTCTTTGATGGCTAAGTATTTAATATCGATGTGTTTACTTTCACTTTCACTTTTATTATTCTTAACCATAAAAACAGTAGCTAAATTATTACAATATTTTTTAATGGCTTAGAAATAGAATCTATAATTCTAAGTCCAGATATGAAACTCTTTAACCATACTCTACGAGAGATAACCTCAAAACATAAAACAAACTCAACCTCTATAGTAAAAGTAGTTATTAGTGTTATATGCCCTAAAATTTATATTTATTAAAAATATTAAAAAGAATTTAGAGTAGATTTAATAAATTAAAATATAAACGTATAATATATTTGGTATATACTTGTGGGGCGAAGTTAGGAATTTTGATTTAGGAAGGCCAACAACAACAAACACTAATAAATTAAATAAGTTAAAATTCGCTCTAGTATTGTTGATATATCATTGGATTAATGGTAAATATACCTCTCTCCATACAATATTTCTTCTTATAAGATTTTTTGAGCTTTTAATAATCCTTTTAAAATTGATTTTCAGTTAATAATTATTTTCTTTCTATTTTTTTATTTAATAATTTGTTTTCAATAGATTAAATAAATAAAAAACATACAATAATTTTTGGAAGTTCTTAAAATTTGAAGGACAATGACAGCACAGACCTTTCAATTGCTCTAATCCTGTATAGAATTATAGGAATATAATGATTAGTTAAAGTATAATGTTTATATTCACATTTATGTGAAGAAATATTATAAGATCATTGCATTATTTACATATTATTGTCGTTTAAATAATGGAATAAATAGTGAAAAAAGTCGATTATGCATAACATAAGAAAAATTAAAATGAATCGTATAGACGTTACATTACTGAGGAGGATATACTTGCTACCAGTCAACACAAATCAAGGCACCCAGGCAGATAGGAGGCATGGATTTTCATAAGCAGACAGAAATGTGGCGTCAAACACTAGCACTTATGTCAATAGAAAATCATGAAATGTGGAGTTAAACACTAGAACTTAACAAGGTTGTATAATTTGTAGAAAACTAAGTGATCTGAAGCTCATATTTTAAGTTTCAAAACTCCATGAGACCATCAAAATACTAACTAAAGATGACTTTAAGAAAGATAGTTGATAAACTAGAAGTCAAAAACATTAAATAACCAAATGAATCAAAATATGGAAGAAGTTATTTTGCCAACACATGTAACCAAGTAAACATCCCAAATAGATTATCATGCTTTCCAACAAAAGTTGATTCATGGTTTTATAAAAATTAAGTGGCAACAAAAATAGCAAATTGCTACAATTGAAAAAAAAAAAAAAAAAAGTGGATAATGCTAACATATGACGGTCGTTTTGTGATATGTAATAAGTTATCCGAACAGATAAAATTGGGACACATGGCATATAGAACATCCTAGAGTTAAGATTTATTTTCTCGCAATTATTCTAATCAAACCCTAAAACACACCATTTAACAACTATGGATTTTAATTTTATTAACTACTAATTTTTTTTTCTCAATCATATTTTTAATAAAAAAAACTTAAAATTATTATTGATACCGTCCAAATTTTAAATATAAAAATAGAGTCGTTATCTATCCAAATAATGGTGGGATAGATCATCTAAAAAAAATTAGATTCTAAATTCGGGGGATTAATTAAGTGTAAGGAAGGTGTTAGGTACCCTACAACTTCCGTAAAAACGGTTACCAAAAATATTGATCTTGAATTTTAATTTTTCAAAATTTACCCTTATTTACAAATTTCACTAAGAGAAGGGAGAATATTAAAAATATTCCGCCGTCTTAACTTTTTTTGTTAGCTAAAAAATATTTATCTAAGAGAAGGGAGAATATTAAAATTATTCCACCGTCTTAGGTAATTTTTATTCTTTTCTTCTTTTATTTTATTCTTATCGCTTTTACCATTTTACTAAAAGAAGGGAGAATATTAAAAATATTCCGTCGTCTTAGGCTTTTTATTAATTAAAAAATTTTAACCAAGAGAAGGGAGAATATTAAAAATATTCAGCCATCTTGGTTAAGTTTTTTTTTTAGTCTTTATTAACAATAAAATGCTACGAATGCAATGAAGAATTAAACGTAAATCAAATAATAAGTATATAAAGACTAAATATTCACAAAAATTTAAATTTAAACAATAATATAAGGAACAAATAGGGATAGACACCCCACTATAAATTTGAAGTGCATTAAAATAAATAACTTATAGAGATGAAGTTCTCCACATGAATAAAAATAGGGACATGAATATTCAACTAAAGTACGTAAAAATTTAAATTGCGAGAAAGTAAATGACTTGTAGAGATGAAATCTCCCATATAAATTAAATAACATAAAATAAAAATAAGGGTATGATTATCCCATAATAGTGCTAAATTTAAATTGCAAGAAAGTAAATGACTTGTGGAGACGAAATTTTTCACATGAATTGAAGAACATAAAATAAAAATAGGGGCATGACTACTCCATAATAGTTCTAAATTTAAATTGCATGAAAGTAAATGACTTGTGGAGATTAAATTCTCCACATGAATTAAAGAACATAAAATAAAAATACGGGCATGATTACTCTATTAAGATATCTTTCCAAAGCCACTTATGGCAAATGATTTTGATTTTTCTATCAAAAGTTATGGGTAGAACACTGAAGTAAGGTCGGGTTGGGCTAGAATAGTAATGGGCTTATGATAAGCTTCAAAGTGTGCAACAGAGTCAGAACTGAAGTTTGGACCAAAAATAAAAGTTTTAGTTGATTGAAATAGCTTTCCAAAGACACTAATTTCAAATGATTCTGAAATATTTATCAAAAGT
>JAWDEX010155542.1:0-20430 GCA_035221805.1 Trichilia hirta | reverse complement strand
TACATATATCATTATATGATATCATTAGGTGGCAACTAGTATGCTTACTATGTGATATAGTTGCCCAATCTATATCATTTATGTAAGGAACAATTTAATAATTTCATTTAATAATTAAATGAAAATATCTGGATTCACATACATTCTTTATATATAAGCATGCCAATATAAAGAAAACAGTTAATGTATATGAATAAAAAATAATTCTTTCATTGATAGTCTAATATTTATATAAGATCACTAACCCTAAAATCGATAACACGAATAGTTTCTAGGATATACACTAACATGGACATCATGCTAATCAAGCTCTTTTGTTACTTGTTTCTTTCGTCAAAAATAAAAATGACTTCAATAAATGTTGTGAAGCTTGCAAGTTTGGAAAGTAAACTAGACTTTTTTCAGTAATTCAAAGCATGAATATTTAAAACCTTTCAAACTCATTCATTCTGATGTTTGGATATCTCCTAATAGATCTAGAGAAAATTTTAAATATTATGTGACATTTATTGATCATAAGACTAGATTCCCAAGAATTTACATGCGATATGCTAAAAGTGAAGTGTTTAAAGCATATATTATTAACCAATTTCATGCTAGAATTAAAATCCTAAACACTAACAATAGAGAAGAATTTCTTTAAAACACATTTAAAGAATATCTTGACAATAATGGAATGGTTTATCAAACCACATCTGCATATAAAATAGAGTAGTTGAAAGAAAAAATTGTCACTTAATGGAAGTAGCAAGAAAAATTATGTCTTATGACAATAATCCAAAGAGATTTTGAAGTGACGTAGTTTTTATCACCTATCATCTCATCATCCAAACAACAATAAGAATACTTAATTGAAAATCTTCTTAAGAAAAATTAAAAGGAATCAAACTAAATCTCTCCTATATTAAAATTTTTTGTTTTGTCCTAGACAAATGTGCAATCAACTATAAGTTCATAGGGTATGCCTCGAATCAAAAGGGTAACAAATGCTTTAATCTTACTATTAACCGCTTAAATGTATCTAGAAATGTCTTTTTTGTAGAACCACCACCTTATTTCTTATCAAAAAGTGACAATTCAAGTTAAGAGAAGGCTAACACATATTCTTCTGTTCATTGTAAAGAATCACCAAGTAACTATATATGCCACAACATCAAAAATACAATGTTCTAGCAAATGAAAATGAATATTTAAATGAGGAAACTAGAGATTTACCATAACATCACTAAGAAAGTAAAATAGTGGCACCTGAAAATGAATTCAAAATGTTACTATTACAGGCGCACAATATTGAAGCTACTGTATTTATCATCCAATCTCAAATTAAGCAACCAGTAAAGAGATTAACTGAGATACTTTGTCCTCTTTCAGCTTGAAAAGAGAATAAAGTGTTTGATAACAACAATGCAATTGCTCATTCAATTCAAAATTTTTGTTCTTACTCTAATGTCTCATCTAACCATAAGGCTTTTCTTGGTACAACTAGAAATGAACAGGTACAAACCCATTCGAGGAAGTTAGAAAAAGTATAATATAGAGAAAAGCTATGGATGAAGAATTAAAAGTATTAAAAAGAAATGGCACATGGGAAGTAATTGATTGCCAAAGGGAAAGAAAGCCATATGGTGCAAATAGATTTATCGAATCAAGTACAAGAGTAATGGTAGAACTGAAAGGCATAAGGCCAAACTTCTTATGAAGGGTTTTACTTAAACTTATGGAGAGAATTATACAGAAACATTTTCACTAGTAGCAAAACTCAACTCTATTCGAGTTCTTATGTCACTTGCTGTCAACTGTAATTAGCCACTCTTCCAAATAGATGCCAAGAACGTATTCCCTTAAAAAGAGCTTGAGAAAGAGGTTTATATAAAACTTTCTCATGCTTGTCAAGCTCATCTAAATCAAAATCATTTTTGTAAGCTAAAAAAGGCAATCATGGTATGATGACCAAGAGCATATTACTCTAAACTTCATTATGCATTATTAAGCTAGAATTCAAAATGAGTGATGCTGATTATTCTCTTTGTTCAAAACAAAAGGTTATAGGTTTGACAGTAATTTTAATTCATGTGGATGATATCATCATAACAGGAAATGATCTTACAGGTATTAAAGAAGTGAAGAAATTTCTCAACTCTAAATTCGATGTCAAAGATCTTAGCATTTTAAAATACTTCATTGGCTTTGAAATTGCATATTAAAATAAGGGTCTTCACCTGTGTCAAAAAAAGTACACTCTTAAGCTTCTCAAAAACATGGGAAATATATGGGGTGCAAGCCATTAAATAGTCCCGTCGAAATTAATTCAGACTCTTGATGGATAAACAATTCTCAATATTGAACGATATTAGAAAATTATAAGTAAGTTCATATATCTTACGATAACAATACCTAATATATCTTTTATTGTTCATCAGGTAAGTCAACATATGCATAAACCAAAGAAAAAGCACATGCAAACTATGGAAAGGATACTTCATTAACTCAAAATATCCCCTGGTCAAGGCATCTAGATGAAAAAGAATAACCATCATGACATTATAGGATACACCAATGCTGATTAAGCTAGAAATGTTAAAGATAGAGAAACTATCACTAGTTTTTACACATTTATTGGAGGTAATCTAGTCAATTGGAAAAGTAGAAAGTAAAGTGCCAAAGCTGAATACGAAGCCATAGCCACTACAACAAGCGAATTTATATGGCTAAAAGTTTTTGTTGAAGATTTGAGATTAAGATCAACTCACCTATGAAGCTATTTTGTGACAAGCAGCTGGTAACTGACAATGCCTCAAATTTAATATTTCACCAAAGGACAAAACACATAGAGATTGAGTGTCACTTCATTTGTGATAAAATACAAAACAGCATCATCTTAATACCGTAAATGCAAAGTAAATATCAATTGGCTAACATCTGCACTAAGAGCATCATCTTTTAGCACTCAAAACCTATTCTTGGCAAGTTGGGTTCTTTGGAATGAAATGAAATATACATGTTTGACCTCCTTCAAGAAAAATTCATGTTTGGCCTCTTTCCAGGAAAATCCATGTTTGACCTTCTTTTAGAAGAATTAACAGCCATAAATCGTTAATCTTCTTATCATGTATATAAACTTCCAAATCAGCTAGTTGCCATTAATTTTCTTACCATGTATATAAACTTCATTGTCTGCTAGTAGCCATTGATTATCTTACCATATATATGAAAAACTAGCCGTTACAACTTATTTGTATAAATAAGCATGGCTTGTAAACGTCAAGTAATAAGAAAAAATAATATTATTTATTCACTTCATATTTTCTATATTTCTTCACTTTCTTCTACTGTTAAAGTCATGTGCAATGTATTCAAATTCTATGAGGCCCTGCCGACTTGAAACTGGCTGACAGAAAAGAATTTTGAGGTTTCAGCAAAATAAATTTTATTGACTCCAGAAATGAAATTAGATCTATTGAAATGCATCTAACTTTCTGGATTATATCAAGAAGCTTGTAAACTTGGTCGTTAAGTTCATCATTGCTCTTTAAGATATAGGAATTCCATGCGTCTTCCATTTTTTTTAAATGGGGGTAGGGCAGAACAGAACTGTTAATAATGAGTGCTTCGTTAGGAAGTCAACTTTAATGAAATCAAAAGTCTGGCATCACTATTAATAATAAAGAAACTAAGAAAGTGTCTCTACCTTATTTGTTGCATATGAAACTTGGAAACTAATTGAGGATAAGACAGGAAGACAAAGAGTTTGATTACAGATGGTAGTACGGGCCTTTTTGGCTGGAAATTTGGATCCTGGAATTGAAGGAACTCAAATTATATGGTCAGTTCCCGCGTTTTCATAAACAGTGTCCAAGATCAACCCTACAGCTGGTGGTTACTAATTTGGACCAACTTTTAATTATCAGATGATTTTCTACCTAACTCTCGATTTCTTTTTGTACTATGTAGTGAGCGCTTTGTCAGTTAAGTCGGTTTCACTTCTACTGTGAATTGTGATTTTTCTCATTTACTCACCATATTAATGGTAGTAAAGCCAGCTTAATTTTGAGCTGCTTTTATTATAATTTTAAGAGTAACTTTTAAAGGTTATAGATTTATTTATGTAAACTTATCTGACGTAAGAATATTGGTTCATATAAATTTGTAAATATAACTAAACTATAATTTAGAAGCTCAAATGCACATGAGCTAATCTGTTATAATATTATCAGATCATAATAATGTATTTAACACGTGTAATCCTTTTTATTCAGAATTTTCAAAAGTTAATGAGATTGGTTAGATTAATGAATTTTCGAAGTTTAAGAAATGTATGACGTATCATTCTCACATTTAACTTAGTTCCCTTGGATTCTTTTTCTTTCTTTTAATTGTTTAAACAAAATTTAAAATAGTTTTCTCTTTTTAACAAGGGCGTGGCAAAGTTTTGCTTGCTATATAATTTGGAAAAGAGATTATATACTTCTTTTATTTTTTAATGCTTGACTGACAAGGTATTAAACATATTTTCTGGATTTATGTCGTGGCAAAACTGTGTTGGTTATTCGAAAGACCCCAGCGCATGCAAGCTTCCTCTTCGAAGGCCATTTTTTATGTTCATTATTTTTTTATTTACCATGGACCGACGCCCCTCTTCGCACGTTTCCCCAGTATGCTCGCAACCAAAACGTTGTCGTTTTTAAGTCTCTAATAGTGTCCACGCCTGCCCTTTTATTCGCGCCGCCCTAAATAAATCTGCGTTCCCGTAATCCAATTCTACACTTGACCATTTACTTGAACTACCACTCAACTTACGTCATGGCCCACAAAACTCCTCTTTCCAATCTCAACCGTTCATTTATGCTTCCAACCAACTTGTGTACGCAAACTGTCAAAAGGAGCTATTTTAAAGAAAATCCAAAGAACCTCCCATGAACTATCATGGAAGTTATGAACCTTACAACTCTCAATATATGCATAGTTGTAACACTTGACCCAAACAAATCGTAAGAGAATTTCACTAAATGGCCAACCTTATGCTCAGAAAATCATCAAAGGATGTCGTTGCTGGGAGATCAAAGCCAGGTATTAGGTGCAAAAAACATCCGAAACACAAGCAATCACCAGGGGTTTGCTCTATTTGTTTAAGAGAAAAACTCTCTCAGTTATCATCGACTTCAAGCTCCTATTTACGTGGGTATAGTACTACAATGGATTCTTCTTGTTCTTCTTCTTCTTTATCTTCTTACTACTCTTCTTCAGCTTCTTCTTCTTGTTCTTCACCAATGCATCGATATCGGCATGATCGGTTCACAACTGAGGGAAAGAATTCTCTGTCTAGTATTTTGTTCGGTAATAAGAATGTGTTAACGAAGAGTAGATCATTGATTTTCGTTCCAAGAATATTAATGAAAAATAATAAAGATATTGATTGTAATGGACAGAATAAGAAATCCGGGTTCTTGTCAAAGTTACTTCGTTCAAGAATAAAGAAGAAGACAGAAGAATTTTCGGTGCATTCGAAGAGTATGAGAGAAATGAGAGCATAGAACTGCTAAATTCATGGTTCCATGAGTGCTACTGTTCATCTGTTTCTGATATTTTAATTATCATTCTATCTTTCTTTTTTATTATCTAGATATATAGATTAGAATTTAGCTGTAAAACTTCTGTAACCAAAGAGCATAGTTGCATATTAATTAAAAAATACAAAGAAATTAAAGATGGTTTATGTTTTGTTGTACACAAGTATGCCTGTACGGATCTCTCTCATGTTGATTTGCTGTAATTGTTGTAATTCTTAAAGGGAAGGGTTGTTTATTTTTGTATGTGTTTTGATGATAAGACAAAAACTCCACATGTAACAGTGGAGAAACATTCTATCTACATGGAATCCCAGATGGAAGAAATTTCTTGACATTTTTATATTTTTATTTTCAATTTGTTGAACATGTGAACAGTTTGGTCTACTTTGATTATTTCTGAAAGTATGAATTTTGAACGATCAAACTTGGAAAGGTTCCATGAACTGCTGTGTTCGAAGCAGCTTCCCCAAGAGCTGAAAAATTAATAATAAATTAATTCGACAGCTGGCAAATTTCTAGCAATTAACATTTTAATATTTACAAATGAATATGAAATTAAAAATCGAAAAGGAAAGACGGAAACCGCGATTAAATAAGTTTCCAGTTATTAATTCACGTCACATGGATGGCATTGATTAATGATTAGATCCATAAGAGAGTTGTACAGTTGTATTCAAAATCACATGAATCAATTGAGGTAATATTTGAAACGAAAAAGTTGTAATATTCCCTCGGGCTATTTGTATTTGGCCGACTTCGATTTGGAGGAAAATAGTGAGAATAAATTTTAAAAAAATATTGTAATAATTAATTATTGTAGAATAAAATTATTTTAATTATCAAAAGATAAGTAAATAAATGCTCTCATATATTAACTATTTAACAAAAATGTGTTTATTTGCAATCATGACAATCATTAACATAAAAACATGTTATAATATATATATTTTTTATTTAAGTTTCATTGATCTAAGTTTTACGTACATCCTAAACTCGAACACATTTTATTTTATTTAAGTTTTTCTTTTTTTTATTTAATACTTATAAGTCTTATTTTACTCTATATATGCCAGACTTAAGTACGACCGGGAATCAAATAACTTGCTTACACTGTTACAAATCGCTAAATCAAGAATTTTGGATATATTTTAATATATAATTACAGTGTAAAAAGTTCAATAAATGAGTGCTTAAATGATTAATGATTATAGGATGGAAATAAGTATTTACCAAATATGATATTTTTAAAATAAATTAAAAATTTAACAATCATACAACCATAGTGTAAAAAGCAAGTTTCGTTACTCAATTGATATCACTTAACATTTTTATATATACAGTAAAATAGTACTATATTGATGATTATTTCATTACTAATTCATTAGTTGTTAAAAATATATGAACAAATAATCAATAACCAAAATGTTGAATAAATATATATGCTGCATTCCACAATTCTTGGTTCATTAAACATCAACAAAATCTTTATATAATACACATAATAATTATAATATATGTCATGCATTATATCATATGTGGTTTCTCATTAGGAAACAATAATATGAATTGTCACATTAATTTGATAAAGATGAGTTGCATAATCTCCAAGATTATGATAAATTAAAGATCTAGACCAATCTTAATACGTTGTTATGATATCCTGGTCGTCTGTTGTGATAGGTTCATTTCATGTGATCAAAAAATTTAGCTACCTACCATTTGCCACATTTATTAGGAACATAAAATTATAGAATATATTAAATACGGTGTCGTTTTCTCTCTCTCTGTTCTTATTATTCGGTTTTATGCCTTATCTGATTTGCAGACTACTACACTCCATATCCTAACCGTATTTGGACGAAATCAATTACAAGATATTGTAGAAAGGATTATAACTTGAAACTATTTTGTTTCCTTTATTTAGAATTAGCGGCTTTGGAAATTTTTTTTTTCTTTATTTTATTTCCAAGAGTTCCACCTCTTTAATAGGGAAAATTACTGATTTTTTTTTTTTTTTTTTTGATTTTTGACTTAATACTCCAAGAATTCTTCATTTTTAATTCAATTACCTAAAATTTTCCTAATGTTACATTCGTTATCTTGAAAATATAATTTTTGAGATTTTGTTTTAATTTTTAGCTAACAAAATTTAAAAAGAATGAGAAGAAGTAAGTCTCCTTTAGTTGTCTTTAAGAAGTTAATTTATTTGATATGACATTTTGTCATGAAAGCAAGAGATCAAATGATCGGTTTTTTTTATGTAGACCTTAGGGACGAAATTCTTAATATGTCTTTGATATGGGGTGAGATGGGGCTTGAATTTGTGTGGAACTCGTTTTTAGGAGAGTCTGTGAAACTGAAGAAAAAGTGTGGGTGGGGGGTGGGCGTGAGGAAATGAAAGAAGAAGAAGAAGAAGGAGAAAGAGGAGTCCCCTAGTAATTCAGAATGTTTGTTCTTATGGGCTGATTTTGTCTATTGTTTTATATTTGCATATGATTAGATGAAACAGTTGTTCTCTGGTTGAGCATATGGGTATTGTTGTGGGTATGATTTGAGCGCGTATTGTAATTGTGGGTATGTTTAATATTTGGAAGAATGAGATAAAACAGGGGCATTGCGTAGTGCATTCTTATTTGGGTCTCCAGCTCTTGGGCTACGAAGCCCAAACGTCGCTGCTACGTAGCCTTGGAACTGAGTTGTGCAGCCTTCTTCATTAACCAGTTGGGCTGCTATGATTGCTAGTTGATGAGGACTGAAAACCTACTTCTGGGCAGAGATTCATATGCGCTACAGTAATTAATTGAAAAAAAGAAGAAAAAAAAAAGGTGGTCTCATCTTTTTGTCAACATTATTTTCCTTCATAAGTGGGTTTCTGGTCCCAGAGCTGGTGGTCACTCGCAGTTGGCTACTGGTTCTAAGTGCTTGAAACTCGAAAACCACAAGCAACGTCAATGAATTAAAAGTCGATGTTGAATGAACTTCCATTCCATTGAAAACAAAATTAACCAATTATACCCTTAATTGCTCCAAATCGAAATGAATTCTCTCAGCTCCACTGCCAGCGGTACAACTGTTTCTTTCCCAATCACTTGCTTTGGACATTTGTGTTTATGACATTTTACATGTTTTGTGCTTCTAGTTAGGTGAGCAAAGGCTGAATATGAGTTAGGTGAGCAAAGGCTGAATATGAGGTCTAGAATTAGTAGTGCAAACTCTAAACATCCAGTAATCATTCCAAATGAGAAACTAAAAAATAGATGTTATTGCACATTTATCTTCATTGGAATCATAAGTATGGGTCGGTTTTCTTTCCACTTAATATTCTAACTCTTCCACTAATTCCAAATTTCAATCAACCTAACTTCAACTTGCATGCAGTTAAGTTGACTCGTCTGTTTATGCCTCACTCCATTCAGAATGGCACTAATAGCTAACTTTTGTGCTGTCAAATTCTAAAGAATGGATTCACTTTTAGTTAGTAATAGACAAAAACTATATTTGATGAAGTAAAACAACAACAATTAAATTTGTATTCCTTAACAATATTTGATGAAATAAAAGGCTTTTAAAATATATTCTAAGGTTATCATCAAGTCGATGGCTTTGTTCACCGGAGTATATGTTTAAAATCTAGGACTCTATTTGCTATCGTGATAGAATGAATGATTTTATGGATTATCAGAATGTAGCGTTGCCCTGCATTAAACATGTTTGGCAAAATTTTACGCCCTTCATATAATTTTACTGTTTAATAAATTTTATTTTAATTATACATATATAAAATTTAATTCAAATATTTTGAATTTAATATTATTATTATTATTATTTATTATTAATTTTAAAATGTAAAGCTCTCATTCAGCACAACCACACAGTCAGTGTCCTTTGACTATCAGCGATCACCACCTCCCGCGTCGCCATCCACCGAATTTTAATTTCTGTTGGCAGTAAAATTGACGCCATTAAAATTATTTTTAAGTTCTATGTGCAGTAGTGTTATTTTTATTTCTGTTTGAGTAATTATTTGTCATAATCGTAAATGCAAAGTTAAAATTTTAAAAATCTAATTTCAGATCTGATTAATTTAACAGTGATTATAATTATACTATTGAATAACGCGCTTCACGATAATTTTAAAGATATTAAAAATGATCTGAATGGATGACTGATTCTGACAATGAATAGTGGCAATTGGCGATTGTTGTTATCATATATTTTATTGAGTTATTAATAAAAATTTATAATTAAATAATTAATAATAAAATAACATAAAAATTAGGATTATAAAATATATTTAAATTTTATTTAAAAGTAAGGGAGAAAAAAAAATTTTCCTCCTACTATTTTTTAAAAAATCAAATACCCCCCTATCATTTAAAAAAATAATAAATACTTTTTTATTTAATATATATATATATATATATCACACAAGTTTTTGACTTTTATCATATAAATTAAAAATTTTTATTTTATAAATTTAAAAAAAATAATTTTTTAAATAAAAAATATTTTAAATATAATTTAAAATTTTAATTTATAATATTTTATATTAAAAATATATAAAATTTGTTATTATAATTAAAATTTACAAAAATTATTTTATTTTTATTTTTAAAAATTAAATACAGATAATTTAAGTATGCTATTTAAATTATTAAGTGATTATAATATTTTATACTATAAAAAATTTAATTTATAATTTTATATTCATAAATACTTTTAAAAAATTATTAAATATAAAGAAGAAATTATAAATTAATCTTTTATTTATAGTATTTTATAGTAAAAAATTTATAATTTAATTTTTAAAAATTAAATTTAAAATATATTTGTTTTATATTCTTAAATTTTATAAATTTATTTTTATTTTATAATTTAAATTTATATAAATTTTTATATTTATATTTAATAAATCTTTAAAAAATATTTATAAATATAAATTATAAATTAATTCTTTAAAGTATAAAGTATTATAGTCATTTAATAATTTAAATAAAAATATTTATTTATCTTATAAAAATAAATATAAAATTAAATAATATAAATTTTGAAAAATATAAAATAAAAATATTTTAAATTTAATTTTTAAATATTAAATCATAAGTTATTTTAGTATAATGTATTGTAAAATAAAAAAATAAATGATAATTTATAATTTTATATTTATATATTTAATTATAAATTTATTTTT
Source organism: Trichilia hirta (assembly GCA_035221805.1). Taxonomy (NCBI): domain Eukaryota; kingdom Viridiplantae; phylum Streptophyta; class Magnoliopsida; order Sapindales; family Meliaceae; genus Trichilia; species Trichilia hirta. Next base: position 9,672 of record JAWDEX010155542.1, on the reverse strand, counting down.
ATTTTATATTTTAAATTTATGTACATTGATAATTTTATTAATAATAGCCTATTAGTTAAAAATTATAAATTTATTGATAATTTATTTTTAATTATATATATATAATTTAGTAACTTTTTTTTTATTTTAATATAAAATTAATTTATCCTTATTCTTAGTTATCTTAATAATTTATCAAGAATTACTCTTTATACAAGTTTTTTTTAACATGATGAATATATTTAAATTTTATTTAAAAATAAAGATAATTATCATAACACCTAATCGAATCTAAAACAAGACGTAAGAACGTCAAATGCATTATTTGACATGATGAATTCGAATAATCAGGGTACGTTGCTTCAACTTAAAGTAAATATGAAGTAACAAAAATTAAGGTTATTATTTTAAATTTAAAAAAAAAAAAAAAAAAAAAAAGAATTTCGTTTTTCCTATTTCAGGTCTACCGTAAATTAAAGTAGTCTGCTTTAATTGCTCAGAAATACTTCGTTAGATGCACCAGAATATTTGTCTAGACTTAATATGAAGGTGTATAATTTCCATATGTTGGAATAATGAGTAAAGATCCAGCGTTTGCAATTGGCACGAGTTCATTCTTCCTTCACATATATTGCCAAACAGCAGCTGTAAAAGATGCATAATAGATTATCATTGTGATGAATCCTGTTGTGTTGTTTCATACTTTTTGTTTAAATTATTTATTTTCATTTGAAATTGTGATGATGACGTTGATTAGGCTTGTGCATAGTATTTTAATTCATCTGTTGACCCTCCCCTTACCTATTGTACGCACTACGTGATTGGTAGTAAAACCCGTCGATATTGATTCCTACAGTCTTTTTCCCTTAAAATCATCGTCAACGGCAACAATACCAACGGAAACATGGATAACAATTATATGCTGTAAGAATAATTAAAACCCGAATTTCAAAAATTTTAATCAAAAAAGTTTTTTGTATTTTTAATGATTGAAAATATGAAAGACTGGTGTTCTCACGCCATTTAAAATATTATTCTTAAAATATAATTTGCGTCTTTATCATTGCTCCTTTTTTTTTTTCATTTATTTAGTTTTACCCATTTAAATTTTCATTTCATTTTATGTATATTTTCAAACTAGAACAAAAGTGAACACTAAAAAAAAAAATTATTTATACTATCACAGGTTACCACGCCATCATTACTCGCTACTAAATTATATTAGCCAACAATAATTTTGCTATTATAATTATAATATTATATTTTTATATAAAAATATGATAATTTTATTGGAAATATATCCTGCCATTCCCCGTTCGTGTATTTTTTTTTTTTTTTTTTTGGGTTGTTGTTTGGTAAAATCTCCTCAGAGCAAAAATAGTTATTTAAAATGAAGATAAAATTTTAAATTATATTAGTAAATATAAATTTAAAATTTTGAAAGTATGATTCAAATAAAATGATAAATTTAATTGATGCTGTAAATTATTAAATTATTGACTGTTATTTTGTTTTGGCAAAAGAAAAATAATTAATTTACTAATTTCATAAATTCAAGGAATTGAGTACTAACTCAGCAAAATTATATTTGAAGAAATAACTAGACTATATTTTGAAACAAATCTTTTAATTGTTGGTTAAAAGAAAACACAATCAAGCAAAGCAAAGTTTAATTAACTAAATATTTTAATACGTGTAAATATAAAATAATTAAACAATCTTATTTGACACCTAAAATATAAAATAACAATAATAGAGATTTGCAGTAATTTACAATGTCCTAAGAATATCCCACATTTAAATTGAAAAATTAAGAACACCTTTTAACTAATAAATTAATGTGTTATATATTAAAAAAGTGCTTTTAACTTGAACTTTTTTCTAATGAGTCTATATCGGATTTACTTAATAAAGTAGTGAAAATAATTTTTGAATTGTTCATTTTAATTTAATAAATCAAGATAATATGTCTCACTTATAACAAATTATTAATATATTGTACTTTATATGTTTTTGTTCATTTTAGTCCTGAACATATCCCAGTATTCATGACAGCTTTAGAGAATTTAGCTATTTCATTCTCATAAATGTGACCCCACATTTATTGTCATATAGGTGATACTATATTTATATTAGTATCATTAAATGCAAAGCATATCCTATATCATTATTATTCAACACATTATTTGTCATAGAAATGGATTAAATTGTGTGTTTCTCTGATTAAGTTTTACCCAACTAGTTTAAAATATTACAGCTTCTGTTAACATAAATACATATCTACTTGTTAATTTAGTTTCCATGTTATCAGAAATCTAATTTGCATCACTATAACCTTCCACTACTGATGGATATGATTTATAAATCAATTCATAATTTAAGGTATGTTTTAAATACCTTAATACTCTAATCAATGCTATCCAATGATCAGGTCCAGGATTGTTTGTATATCTACTAAGTCTACTAACTGAGTAAGCAATGTCTGGCCTAGTAGAATTCATCAAATATATAAGACTCCCTATTATCTATGAATACTCTAATTGAGAAATTGGATCTTTATTATTTTTTTTAACTGACAATTTGTATCAAAGGGAGTCACAGCAGGTTTATAATCATATTGATCAAACCTTTTTAATATTTTTTCAATATAATGAGATTGTGTAAGAATATATCCTTCAGCATGTCTTCTAATTTGAATTTTTAAAATGATATTAGCATGACCTAAATCTTTCATGTAGAGTTTATTGCATTCTTACTTGTCCCAATTATAAGCATATCATCTACATACAAACATATCATTACACAAGAATTTTTCATCACCTTAGTGTAGATGCATTTATCACATTTATTAATTTTAAATCCTTGTGTTAGCATTGTATGATCAAATTTCTCATGCCATTGTTTAGGCACTTATTTAAGTCCATATAATGACTTAATAAGTCTATAAACTTTGTTTTCTTGACCTTTAATCACAAATTTTTCTAGTTGATCCATATAGATTTCTTCATCAAATTCTCCATTTAAAAATGCTGTTTTTACATCCATTTAATGTATTTTCATTTTATATAATGCAGCAATGGCAATTAACATCCTTATAGATGTTATTCTAGAGACTGGAGAATAAGTATCAAAATAGTCCAATCCTTCGTTTTGCCGATATCCTTTAGCAACTAAATGTGCTTTATATTTGTCAATTAATCCATCAGCCTTAAGCTTTCTTTTAAATATCCATTACCAATTGGTTTATTGTCAGGTGGTAAATCTACCAATTCCCAAGTATTATTCTGTAAAATGGATTCTATTTCACTATTGATAGCTTTCTTCCATAAAGGAGCTTTTGACAAAGACATAACTTTTTTATATGATTGTGGTTCTGTTTCTGTTAAGAAACTAACAAAGTTTGGACCAAAATTTTTTAGAATTTTAATCCATTTTCCCTTTTAAGGTTCTAAGTTTGGATTTTTGATACCTGAAGTATCATCATATACTCTCTTTTTAGAGGAATCTACTCTCTCTGTTTTATAGAAAAAAAATTTCTTCAAAAAATTCAGCATCAATATATTCAATTATTGTATTAACATGCATATTTAGTGCATTTGACTTAATAATTAAAAATTTATATGCTGCATTATTTTTAGCAAAATCTATAAATACATAATCTATTATTTTTTATCCAAGTTTAGCTCTTTTAGGCAATGGAATTTGAACCTTTGCCAGGCAACCCCATACTTTCAAGATTTTATAAGTTGGTAGCCTTTCTTTCCACACTTCATAAGGAGATTTATCTATTTTCTTATGTGAAATTCTATTTAATATATAATTTGCAGTACGTAAAGCTTCACCCCATAAATTATGTGGAACCCTAAAATATTTAACATGAAATTAATCATATCTTTTAAAGTTCTATTTTTCCTTGCTGCAACTCTATTTTATAAAGGAGAATATGGTACAGTTATTTGATGTATAATTCTATATTTTTATAGAATTTTGCAAATGCAGTGGACTCATATTCACCACCCCTATTAGACCTTATAATTTTTATTCTTTTGTCTGGTTGATTTTCAACTACTGCCTTATATAATTTAAATATTTTTAAGGCTTTATCTTTATTATTAATCAAATAAACATAGCAAAATTTACTGCAATCATTAAAGGTAATAAAATAATTCTTTTCTCCTCTTGTAGGTATAAATCTAAAATCACAAAGATCACTATGAATTAATCCAAGTAGTTCATTTGATCTTTCTTTAATAGTTTTAAAACTTTGCCTAGCAAATTTTGATTCGACATATATTTCACATTTATTTTTTATATCAACATTGCATTTTAGTAATAATCCTAAATGAACCATTCTATATAAACATCTATTATTAACATGTCCTAATCTAGCATGCCATATATTAAAGGAATCAGTAATATAAATGGAATTATTATTTTTATTCATAGCATTAGAAACTATTACATTCAGTTTAAACATTCCCTCAATCAAATAACCCTTTCCCACATACATTCCTGCCTTAGTAAGTATAAATTTATCAGATTTAAAAACTAGTTTGAATTCGTTTTTACTAAGCAATAGACCAGATATTGAATTTTTTTGTATATCCGAAACATACAAAACATCTTTCAAGGTTACAGTTTTTCCAAAAGTGAATTTTAACATCACGATTCCTTTCCCTTGAATAGCAAATGAGAAAAAGTTTACCATATAGAGTTTGTCATCACCAAAAATTTGTGTGAAACTTGAAAATAAATTTCTATCTCCACAAATATGCCTTGTTGCTCCTGTGTCAACCCACCAACCTTTGACATTTATTACCATATTGATTTTAGAGATTACTGTAACAAGATCAATATCTATCTCAGTAACATTAGCTTGATTATTTGAACTAAAATTTATAGTGTTTTGGTCCTTCTTATGGCAACAATCCTTGGCTATATGTCTTTTTTTTCCACACACCCAATAATTTTCTTTTATTCTTTTAAAGGCTTTTCCTTTTAGTGCATGTGCTTTTACTCTTTTCTTTTCTACCTTTTTGTTGTTCTTTTGATTTTGGATTTTTGACTGTGAGGAACCATCTTTAATCATATTGGCCTTACTATCCATAAGACTTGTATTAACCCTATCTCTTTTTCTATGATCTTCTTCTACAAGCAGCCTTATTATTAGGTCTTCTATAGTTATCTCCCTTTGTTTATATTTGAGATAAATTTTAAAATCTCTCCATAAGGGATGTAATTTTTCAATAATAGCACCGACCTGAAAATGTTCATTTATAGAACATCCTTCTTAGTGCAATTCATGTATAAGAACTTGCAATTCTTCAACTTGTTTGATCACTGATTTTGTATCAACTATGTGATACTTGAGAAATTTACCAATCACAAATTTCTTGGCTCCTGCATCTTTAATTTTCTATTTTTTTTCAAGTAATTCCTATACACTTCTTGCATTAAGACACGCTAAATATATATCATACAGAGTATCATTCAATCTGTTCAAAATATAATTTTTGCACAGAAAATCAAACTGCTTCCAGGCCTCTATTGTCATCATCTTTTCTTTTGTCATAGGGCCTTCATCACATTTGGGAGCATCCTCCATGACTATATGTGCCAAGTTCATGGTTGTTAACCAGAAAATTATTTTCTATTACCAACGTTTGAAATCCAAGCCTTTGAATTTCTCTAGTTTTTCATCCATCTTTGAAATGCCATTAGCACTTGATTGTGCATCCATAATACTGTCTTAAATTGTTGGTTAAAAGAAAACACAATCAAACAGAGTTTAATTAACCAAAAATTTTAATACGTATAAATATAGAATAATTAAACATCTTACTTGGCGCTTGAAATGTAGAATAACAATGATAGAGGCTTGCAGTAATTTACAATATTCTAAGATAGTATTTCTCCCATTCTCTTAATTACTTGAAGGATAATAGAGTCTGTCTTTCAATATACAACTATCAAATCTTCGAAATTGAAGTAATGCAATTTTAGAAGTTAGACAAAGTTTGTGAAGTATGCATGTGTGTGAAGTCTACTCGTCTTCAACCTTCGGGGGTGTATGTTGTATGCGCCTAAAGATTTTCTAGTTTTCGTGTTTTTTAACCATTTTTGACATTTGTTTTTAGAGATTTTAATCCTATTGGATTCCTTTTAATGAGAAGAACACGCTTGGATAAAGAAAACTTAGAAAATAACGATCAAATCAATTGAAATTAAAGAAAAAAGTTTTGCCATGTTTTAGACCTTCCTCTGCAAATAATTAGACTATGATATCACTGGTAGAATTTGATTTTATCGTCATGAGACTAGTGATCACATGCAAAGATGCTCAAACACTCAAGATAGAATATATGTAATACAATTTATGCAATTGCTTATTTCTTTATCTAGACTCAAAGAGTTTTTTCTTGCAATAATTTAACTGCCTATAACTACCTTTTATAGATTATTATTTGAACAATTATATTATTTATATATAATCAAAATCGCTTAATGAACAAATGTGTTGTTTGGGCTCAATAGGCATGATAGAACCATTGTAGCCTTTCAATGCTTGCCACCGTGGCATTGATCATGTATAACATATTCAATGGGTTCTCAAACGGCTTCCTTTCCCTATTCTAATGGAAGAAAATGTCTAACAAATGAGTTCAACAATGGCTCCCTTTTTCCATTCTAATGGAAGAAAAAGTCTAGCTAAAATCATTTGAATAAAATGATCTATTTTTATTTTTATTTATTATTTAAAATAATATCAAAATTATATATTATTTTTAAACATTTTTATATATAAATTGAAATACCCATGATAGTATTAGTTGTTTTTTGATTAACATAGTTTATTTTTAATAATTATATTAATTTTATATTTTTATTAATCAATAATAATATACCATAACAGTTTGTACAAAAAATTTATATCTTTAATATTATTTTTATTATTTATTACAATGTTTTGCAATAAAAAGATTTAAAAAGTTGACATTCCATCTTATTTAAAATTTAAGCTAGGCAAAAAAATGCAAAAAGGTCCAAATTCAATCCGTCTAGTTTGGACCCAATTTTAATACCTTTTTGTTTAAAATAATATTTTTGATATAATATAGCAAATTATACAAATTAATCCTTAAATTTATTTTTTAAACAATCAAAATTTAAGATTAATATATAAATATATTTTAAAATATTAAATTATTAAATATAGAGATATAATCATTGTTATTTAATGAATAAAATCGAACTCTTCACCCCTATGTAAAACTTAAATCCAATCCTATTTCCATAAAACGGGGCCAAACCCATGGCTGGTTCATTTTCAATTTGATTCAATCTTTATATATTCAAGATTGGAGATGCCATACTTGTCTAAGTAATAGATGCATATGTGTTGGTATTACTGAATTTTAATTGATTTTAAAAATAAAATTATAAAAATTATTTAATAATAGTAATTTATAATTAAATTTATTTACATTTATATTTTAATTAATAATTAATTTTAATTTTCATATCAATATCACTTATTTTTCTGATGTTTGACAATATTTTATTTCAAAAATAAGAATATAAAAGTAGGCACTTATATTCTTTCTTTTTCAAAATTATTTTTTAAACTTACCTTTATATCCTCATATACAATAATAAAAATAACTCAATTTTTTATTTATCCCTATTATTACAATATGTATTTAGTTAATATTAAAATAAAAAATTAATTAAATATTTAATAATTAAATTTAAATGATTAATTAAAAAAATTTCCGATATCAGTTTCTTACTATTAATAAAAAAGATTCTGTTTATTTTTACCAAATTGTTGTCAGTGTCTAATATTTAAATATAATTTTTAAAATAATAATTAAATATATTTTAATAATAAAATAAGATTAAAATAGTTAAATAATCTTATTAAATATTCAATTATTTTTTATTTATAACAACAATTAAATATGTATTTTAATAATAAAAATAAAATAAATAATTGTATAAAATTTTTTTCATGTATATAAGAGTATAAAAGTAATTATAAATAATTAAATTAAAAAAATTAGATAAGCACAAAATTTTAAATTTAATTATAAATTAATTTACATTCCGGCACGAAAATTTTTAAATTTAATTGTAAATTCATTTACATTCGAGATGATTGTTTTATAATTGTTATTTCAATTAAAAATTTTAAAAATAAACATGTAAATGATTGTAAATATTTTTTTTTCCATTGGATAAAATTAATCTAAAATCTAATTGAAAATTGTATTTTCCCAGTCTAAAACCTAGGTTTTCGTTGTTGAAACGAAGACACCCGCGGCCATCGTCTGACTTAGTCCATTCCGTATTTGCCACCGGATAAAAGGACGGACACGTGTACGGCCGATCACCCATCCTCCATCTCACCTCCTGTCACCTTATCACCGCCATACCCTTCCAAGGTCCACCGGAACTGAATTCACCAACAATACAAGTGTCAAAAATCCCCGGCGAACACACGTGTAATTCCTTGACGAACAGAATTTCGAATCCAAATAAAATAGCCAGAAAAAACATTCCAGAAATTGTAAATTAAACTAACCCTCCATTCTTCTCTGCTTAGCTTTGGCTCATTTCCGGTAAGTTCTTCTCTTCCTCGTAACATTTTTAATTGTTTTTTGTGATTGATTTATTCGTGCTGCAAGGCTATGTGCATGGCTATGGACTTCGAGTTTATATGCAATTGTGTATTCACCGAATTTGTTGTTAAGTTAGGGTTTTGTGTTTACTGTTTAGTTTAATTCTCTTTAGGTTTTTGTTGCCAGATCGGGTTCTTAATTCTGGTTTATGATTTAATTACTACGTTTTGAATTTAATTTGTTGATGTTTTAAGAAACTAGAAAAATAAGTGTTTGTCTAGTTGATTGGTTGAAGAAGCTCTGGGTTTTCGAGTTTTGTTACTTGTGGAAGACAGTGAGTTTGAGAATGGGAGAGATTGAGATGCATAATGCTTGTGGACAACGATGAACGAATTTGAAAGAATTGGAAGAAGAAAAAAAAACCTACAAATTGAGGCATGACTTTGCCAGAAGAAAAAATCTTTGTATTCCTTACGCTTATGACTGTCACGGAACAGGGGGTTGTGGTGTGTGTAGTTTTTGTGTTGAAGTGTGTTCAAGCAATCACGTTATGTTTAAAAAGTTGTAGTTTCCTGCTTTTAGTTGCTACCTTTCTTGGTGTAAGTGTCTGTTTTCTACATGGAGTACAATACAATTTTGTTTAGGTTTAAGATGTTAAATTTCTTGTTCTTACTGAATTATGTTTTGTGGTTAATAGTCTTCAATTTAGTGACCAAGGTGGAGGACACATTGTTCAGTGATGTTTTACGTCTAATACCAATCAGGTTATCATTGCTTATTTTTTCGTAGTTAATTGGTTTCTGCAAGTTTTGACCATATCAATTAATGGAATTTGATTGTTTGTGTTGGGTACATGTGCTGATATATTGTGCTTTGTGTTTGCAGTTCAGACCCTTTTAGAGATTCCTTTAGCTATTCTTATGGGTGCCCCTAAACAGAAGTGGACGCCAGAAGAAGAAGCTGCTTTGAAAGCAGGGGTTATCAAACATGGGGCTGGCAAATGGCGCACAATACTTAAAGACCCAGAATTTAGTGGTGTCTTGTATCTGCGTTCTAATGTTGATCTCAAGGT
>JAWDEX010155522.1:0-20438 GCA_035221805.1 Trichilia hirta | reverse complement strand
CACATGCTCACTCCATTTCATCAAGATGGGTTTAAATATTTGCATGGAAAAGATAATTTAAAAAAAAAAGAAAAGAAAAAAAAAAAAGAAGGGGACAAATGGAAAAAGAAAGTAGGAATCAAAACATATTATGGTTAGCAAAACAAAAGTGTTAATTAAAAGCAGTACTGTACAACAAGGATTATTCACTGATTAGTGCAGGAATTTCCACTTTACATTGTTTTTAACTTTGGAAGGGGATAACTTTACCCAATAAAGTGCAGCCATGAAAGCAGGATCTTCAATCTTGTATCTTACAAAAAAAATGGAAACCCTAATTTTAACCCTTTAAATTATATCTATTCTTACAATTTGCATTGCATAGTATTTAAGCCAACTACATAAAAAATTTGTATGTACTTACTCATAGGACTAACACCAGTTAATCACGTTAGTCATTAGGTAATTAAACTAGCATAAGTTGACTGATGATGAAATAAATGTATGTTAATCTCTCTAAACTCGTCATAAATTTTGAGGATTTTTTACGTATTGATTAAAAAAAAACATGCTAATGCAAATGCACTTTTGTATTGGCTTATTTCCTCCATCTGTTCCTTTAATGGAGAATATTTTTAGCAGAAACTTACTAACTTTAATATAATTACTAACAATATATTTTTATTTTTAGAGGGAAGGGGAAAAAGAGAGTAAAATTTCATAGCTTTTTCTTTTTACACAAATGGACTTTACACTTTAACTTTTGGTGTGCTAAACTAAAAGCATCCAAAAAAGTAGAGTATTGTACTGGGATTCGAGGACCAAGGACGTGCATGACAGAATAATTGACATACGACCATTAGCCTGGGTTTTTGTGTTTTCTTTTTTTTACATTCAACATGCCTTACAAAATTGCATTGTCTTTTTCATTCCAGTGCTGCTTGTTTGGTTGAATCGTAGCAGTAATTTTCTACGAGCAATGAGCTTGTCGCCTTGTAGCCATTACGATAATTTAAGTTTTTGAAGTTGTAATGGAGGTAGGGTTAATTAAACAAATTTTACAAAACGAAGTAATCACCATGAACTTATTTATGGTGGACTAAAACTTTCCTAAGACTATTTTTCCTAAGATGGGCTAATAGACACTTGCCACGTGTTAGATTTAGCTGACGTGGCTGGTGTCCATTGACGGACTCATAGAAGTCTACAAGGTTGATCCTATTTGTTATACAATGGTATAAAAAAAAAAAAAAATCCCATAAAAGAGAGAGAGAGAGAGAGAGAGTGCCAACCGTGGTTGCAGTCTCACAGACAGAGCCGTTATGCCAGTGAACAGGAAACATGTTAGACAGCATCATGTATTGAAGCCGACAGGCTCAGGCTCATTCATCCACCAGGCAACAAAAATGAAATAATTCCTCACTTGCACTTACACTTAGAAAGGAAATTTGCTTTTTCAACAGCAGACATTTATCCTCTTGCGGCACAAAACTCATGAAGGATGCAAAAATAATAAAATTAAGAAAAAAAAATGAATTCAATGTATTATGGATGCCTAACTGGGAAATGTTGCGGATCGTTTGTGATAACTGATGGTAACCACACACCAAATAGATTCCTTTTTATCAACTAAAGAACATCAATGCTTTTGCAGCTTTGTTCAGTCATCAGCTAAATATAATTTCATCACACTTAAGACATGCCGGAAATGATGGATTGGGACACAATGCAAACTCAAATTGATCTTACAAATGACAAACAAGGATAAATGCACCAAAACGATATAACCAAGCATGGGGAAAAGGCATATCTGTAGATATTCCTTCAACATTCTACAGAATCAGATTTTTTCAGAAGAATTTTAGCTGGGAATGAAATTCCAAAGAGACTTTCAAATCAAATATTTGTCTATCTAGTAGCCAAGAAAGTCATTGTTTTCGTCCCCTTCCTTTCCTTGCTGGCTGTGCTTCCATTTGTTCTTTCCCTGTAACTTCCATTAGGTCCACTACATAAGAAAAAAGTATGGTTACTAATTAGAACTTGATTAGATCTATCAGCAAATCTGAATTAATATTTGCTGAGGAAGAGGAATATATGATAAAACATGGTAGCAAGAAAAACTAGTTTGAGATTCAAGCTAGCGGTGATTGGAATACCAAGCCTCTTTTTGACCATCAGCATTACGCAGACATGTAAATTAAATCAGCCAATGGGTTTTACATCATTAGCATATATCAAATGGGTCAAGCTCCCTTAACTGACATTGTTTACTTAAATCTAGACACAAATTTTTAATCATTAACTTCTTGCAATCCAATGGTTGATATCTAAAAGTCATAAACTTATATTTAATATTGACAACTCATCATTCACATCTACCATTAGATTGTTTAAATCAATGGTTGAAAATTTGCATCTAGATCTAAGTCTAAAATTTTAAGTCAATGGAGCCCCACCCATATTTAGTATATTTATTGGTAAACCAACTCAGAAAGATTTGTGTCCATGGAATGTTAAAATGCACTTAGAGTTAGGAAAAAATAGTTCAGAGAGGAGGAGATACCATCAGGGCCCCGGGCCATCAAAGCGAAAAATATGTTGTTCAGTTTCTCCATCTTCTTAGCATCCTGTGCTTGGTCTGTCTTAAACTTGAGACACTGGCACAAAGAAACATAAAAATTAGAATCTCAATGCATGGATAATCAAGCATTAGAATAAAAGGCGATTTATATGTATTTAATCAAGTACATGCATGTGTCTGTGAGTGTGCTCCAGTATTAGTTGGTGCATATGTAAGCATGATTTTGAACCACTGTCAAGATAAGTGAATTTTCATCCCTAACATTACGCACAAACAAGGTAGGTTACCACTAGGCTTTTGAAGGCTCATATTTAATTTAAAGTTAACCACAGATATACATAATCATGAAATTACCGCAATCCAAGGTCTCCTCTAAATCTTTTCCATTGTTATGCCATAATGAAGAAATTTTGCATAATATAACTACAGTAAGAAAGTTAGTGGGATTTCTTCTTGGCTGGAGAATAGAGATTCTTCAACATAGAAAAATGTGTGCCTGAAATGAGTTATTGTCGCATAGAAGAATTTGTATTGGTTTCCTTGATTTGTGACAAAAGTATATTTACGTTATGATAGTGCTGCCTCTTTGACGGTTTTAATATATAAAATGATTATTGGCACTGATTATGTTGGCTTTAAAACTTCTCAGGGTTTGAAAAGTGCTTAAGGGACACCTTACTGAGATCGAAGGATGTCAATTGTTTTAATTTATGAACTTGGACGCACACGCACGCAAGCCTGCCGCACACCCACGCGTGCACGCATGCATGCATGCACACACACACACACACACACACACACGACACAAGTGCACGCACGCAAACACATAGACACGCACACACATGCACATGCACGAACCCATGCACTCACGCATGCGCACACACACACATACACACATATAAAGAGAATTAAAAAATTGCACGTTTCCATTAATTTATCATCCCATTCTAAAATGTCCTAACTTTCTTGTTCCAACAATTTCCCAACGACTTTCACTAGGGTTTTACCAACTAAACTAGACACCTACACAAGTTATTAACAAAGCCAATTTGTGGTTGCAAGCATCAGCAAAAGTTGAGTTCTTCAGTATCAGAACATTTAACGGTAGCTCTCAACAAACATCTAAGATAAACATGAATCTGCAACCATTAATCAGCAATGGAGCTTCCTCTTCTTATATCAGTATTCATGCGTAAGGCAAGTAAAAAACAACACACACAGTTGAAAAGGGAGCCGGAAAACTGTTAACAACTAGTATGGGAAACAACACTTCGATAAATATCAGAGCATCCACAACAAAATCAAGAAACGCCACTGTGTCACAACACATTGATAAATACCAAGAAAAAACAAAGCATTTTAAAGAACCACTACAAAAGTTACTCCCACATATAACAGCAGGATGATTAGCATTATAATCTCAAGGACATTAACTAAAATATTTATGAGGTTTCCTAAAACCATCTCTTTATTGTACTCCAAAAGAAGAGATTCCAAGATTCAAAACTGTCTGCTTACAGTGAGTTGAAATCTGATCTTTTCATCCATGCTGATAGATGAAATTTCTAGACTATGTTGCCTAACTAAGCACTTCCTCACAAATTCTCACAACTACTTAAAAATCTGTTGTACACAGCCAGTCTCACAGTAAAACAAAGACAATCACACACGCAAATACAAAAGAGAGAAAGAAAGAAATGCTATGTCTCTCACCGTTTATCAGATGCTACACCTAAATCAAATCCTTGCAAAATCATACCCATATATCATCAAGCAAACCATCTTATCATAACATGGAGAAAGATCATTAGTAACATCTCGAACTCTGACCTCAGCTAATAAGCCAACGCACAGCAGGTGCCATTGATTGAAAAATATAGAGGAAGTGAAGGATAGTGTTATTTCAATGAATTCATAATTTAGATAAGCAATCCCCCAACTGTTTACTATTTCATTTATAATTTTACTCCATACACATCCAGTCTAACATTAGACAACCAAAGATAAGCAAAGATTCAGCAAGGTCAAAACCTTCACATCCATTGCCCATTAAGTCACAAGTCGATCTACATTGTTTGACTGAAGCATTGAACATAAAACTGACAAACATTTTATGCAATAATTCATCAAAAGAGAATAAGAAGTAAGTGTAATTCATGCCTCTTTGTTATCCGTGACTTTGAGAACCAATTTACCATCGCAATGCCGATACTTCATGCAATACCTCGTCTGTGTCCCAGATAGGATCAAGAAATCAACAAAATAAAAAATCAATACACTTAACGTTATCTATTTGGAAAAAATATTCATAAAACTCCATTTAATTGCCAAGAAAAGGCAAATTACAGTAAATGAAATCTAATTATTCTCTGGACAAGGAAAGCAAAAAGTGCTGACTCTACAGTGTCCATGCTGTTTTACCATTTTTTTTTAAAAGCGTTAAAATCAGAACCACAATTTTCAGTATTTTCTTGTGATCTATTTTCTTGGCAATCAAACAAAAGCTGAAAGCATTTTAAAAGAAAAAAAGAAAGGAAAAGGTGTCATACAGATTGAGGATCAGCTTTGTACAACTGCACAGATCGCTCAACGAACTCGTCCCACGAAGTTACATAAACCATTGTTGCGCTGCAAAGAAATCAAGAGACAAATTGATCAAAGAATTAAAAAAAAAAAAGTGCAAATGCAATCATCACTCATACACAACAGTAGTATGTGTGTGTGTGTATCGATTTCTTTCAATTTTTTCACAGAAGATTCATCTCCAAGTATCTCTTGATCCCTCATTTCTAATACCAATTTGTCTAAAAACACCAACAACACCTAAGTAACTCTTAACACTTCAAGGTGTGAGATCAATCAAATCTATACAAAGCAATCAGCCAATCAATCTAAAATTCCATCTTTCAGCATCTATATCTCCAAAATCACAATAGAAGAAGAAGAAATTGAAGACAGAGTCCAAGACTTTGACATCAGGGAACTGCTTAAGTTAAAGAGCGAGAACAATATCAAAAACTGATCTTTCCTGCTTTAAAATCACAATCTAACAAATACCCACCAGCAAATCAATTCAAAACTCCGAAATTCACCCAATATAACTCGCAAAAACTAATGAAAAGAACCCAGATAGCCGCAAAAGCAAAAACAAATTCAATCTTGAGCTACAATAAAATATAAAAAGGTACAGATTTTATTGACGTCGAATTCGTACCTACCGTGATCGTAATGCCTTGAATAATGTAATGTCGGAAAATGAAAGAAGCGCAACGTGTGACCAGCGACGGCTGTGTATGATTGAGTCGTCCGAACCGACGGAGGGTGGGTGAGTTAAATTCGGGTGAGAGAATTTGATATTTAGATTTCCGTTTCTGTCGGTGATTTTGTAAAATTCAAAATTTAGAAGTTCTTAATTTCAATTGTTATTTGTTAAAACCCTGGGGATGGGTCCGGCTCTGACGGAAGTTCACAATTTGAAGTCCGACCCGGAAAAATCAAAACAATTCGGTAAACCCAATGCATCGTCTACGTCACATTTTACGTTCGATTTAGGTAGATTATCATTTTCATCACTGAGGTTTCAACTTTTATCAATTTAGGACACGGTCATATTTTTAAATCCGTCCATATTGTCTAAACCAATTTATTAGGTATTTATTTTTTTGCCCTTCATAATTAAAGATAATTGTCAATTTCAGCCCGAATTTCACAATTTTATCAAAATCGTACTTGACATAAGACAAAAATTTAGTTCCATTCAAAACCAACCCTAACTTTGAATATTACTTGTATGGTTGTGCTTCCCCAACTGTGATCCTCCTCAATAATGTTTTAAACTGATGATACAAGGCTGCTATATTATAACAAAAAAAATAAAAATTGAAAAAAAAAATTAAGCATAAAATCAAAAGCATACCCAAAAAAAAAAAAAGGCATATGCTTCGAAATTCATAATACAACACTTTTGCCCATCCATTAAAACCATGAAATCATATCAATCAAGAAAGCTGGCAAGTGTCCTATATTTTAACTTCCCAATTGCTTCCAAAACAGGGCCTGTTTTGTTAATGAATACACTCGGCCTTTGAGATTTTGAAGCTTGTTCTCTTTGATTTTCTTGTTATTGTACCATCTGGATTTGTTCTCTCCACTAGCTGCACAAAAGCTTCTTTACAGATCTAGCTTTTGTTTAGTCTTCGAAATTCTTCCTTTTCTATAGGATGAAATGCTAAAACATGAAGGTACATATGAAATCAGGTGCCCTGAAGATATGGGGCTTGAGCAGTCCAATGAAGGTGGTATTGCCCTTGTGAAACTTAGATATGCTGTTTAGCTCTTACCGTTTTTTCCTTCAACCTCTGTTTTAGCCCGGTAGATCTGTTCCTTTGCTACTTATCTTTCAATTGTTGAGAAATATATCTTAGCCTCCCCACATATACAATCTATACTACTGCAGCAACAACAATAACCAATCAAAACAGGCCATGTTTTGTAAAGAATTATAAAGTCAAAATATCGGACCCTTGCTAGGTTTCTTGATTGCTCTGATCTCATCGTTTCGATAGATAGACAAAAGTTTTGTATTAGATAATTTTATCCAACAAATTACACTGTTTCACTGTAAATTTTCCGTGAAATTAATTTTGGTTTCATCCTTAACCATAAACTGCAGCGCATTTGTTCAATAAACACGGACACCATCATCCACATTTTACCAAGTCTAATCTAAAAACACAATACCAAAGAGAATTTTACAAGAGGAATTCAATTTCTAATTAATACCTATTAAAACGGTCTGTCAAATCAAAAATTCTCAGGAACAACCACTAAAAAAAACTAAACCTACTGCCAAAATATAAAGCAAATTACCAACAACAAATTCAATAAATACAAGCAGAAAATCATCAAACAGTGAAGTCAGGGGGCTAAAAAAAACAACTAAAATTCCACACTGAACCAAACCGAGTCTTTTACCACAAGAACCTAAGGGAAAACACCCACAATTTAACTAGAGTAAAGTAACAGGCCTCAATATAAACACAAGAAAGGAAAAATACAAATCCACCTCACAAAACTCATAAGTGGATTGACCTACCAATTCAACAGCCAAGCACACAGAATTAACACCATAATCACTCATTTAAAGTGAATAGCCCCGGTAAAGACTTTGAAATGAAAAAAGAAAAAAAAATCAGAGCTATAAAGCTAGCAATCTAGTAACACAATGCCAAGGTGTGATCAGACGAAAAAGTTTTATAGAATATTTGTTCTACAGAGAAAACAAGAAGAAAGTGCCTTACGAGCTAACACTCCCAACGATAATTTGATAAACCTAGTTCGATTTAGGCATCTGTCTACAAACGAAATCAACACAAAATCGATTTCTCACAAACAAAATACAACCATCTTCTACTGAATAAATGCAAGGGTACAACCGAAACGCAAAACAACACACACTTTTCTTACAACGAAGCTCTTAAAAATGACGTGAATTCACCACCAAACACCCTTCGTATAAAAAAGGAGCACGTGGGTGTCGCAAATTGGTAGTGCATTTTTGCGCGATGGCGCCATTCCTTTGAGAGGATCTAGGACCGGATTGGTAGATTACGGTGAATTTAGATTTTAATGTTTTGATGAAATGTCTAAAATAACCTTCAACAGTTGTAACGGAAATGGACGGATTTGGACGACAGGGACGAATTTGAAAAAATTGGCCAAACTATTTCCTGAATTGATAAAAGTTGAAAACTGATTTGGATTCGTTCTTTCCGTTATGTCTTTTTCACCCGAATCCCTCTTCTTTCTCCGTCCTCACTGCCATTTACGTGATGAACTATATTTCAACGCTCCAACTTATGAACCTGAAAGCATCCAATCGTTGATCTCTCCCTCTGCAGTAAAGAAGTCCAACAGGAAGGAAATACAAAGCTTACTTTTCGCTTATATTGATAATGGACGACTTTTATCTCCTGCACTCTCGACCGCTACCAACAATTTGCAAAAGGGAAACGACCAGAAATGATACTCACTCAGGAATCATCAGATGCTCTAGCAACAGCTGAAGAAGGGAATAGTGATGCTCTAGCAACAGCTGAAGAAGGGAATAGCGTTGATGATACGGGAGGAGATTTAACAACGACCCATGAAGGGACGTGGAAACACGCGGCTTTGCACGCTGCTACTACATTACTACACCGCCTGCTATGCTCCTTTCCCTTTCGCTCTCGCCTCTCTCGTGTGGACAATCGGTAAGGAATGATTCTTGTACTTGTTACTCAAAATATTATCTTTCAAAAGGGTCCTTTTGTGAAAATTGAATGGAATTCAGGAGTTAGTAGTTTGGTGGGTGGAACGCTGGCAACACGGTATTCAAGACTATTGATTGCAGCTTTGTGGAAATGGAATGGGAAGAAGCAGATTACTTATAGGCATCTTGGGGAGATTATCTTTGATTGGTATTAACCTCATTGGTTTTACTTCTTTAGTTCCTATCTCACAGTTTTAACAGATATTGAGGTTTAATATGATTGCCAATCAGATCAAATTATTCTTCTAGGTGTTCATGCTGCTCATTCTGTCTTTTAATAGAAACCTGCCCATTTTTTGTTAGAATTTGATGTTTGTGATTGCTGGACTCTTTACAACGTGCTTATCATTCTATGATTGTTTTTCTTTCTTTGAAACTATGGCCTGGAAAATGAAAATTACACTCCTAATGAAGTAAAAGAGAGGGACTGAAATATATTATACACGTTTTGAAGAAAGGGAGAAGGTAGATGTAGTTTGTTGATCACTATGCTTGTCGATACATAATTCTACTAGCCAAAAAAAAAAATAAATTCTAAGCTGCCTTGGTTTTCATGCGGTTCATTTTCTGTGAATTAGCATGAAATCAAAATTAAGTAATTCCTGGCTGTAGAATACTCCTAAGTAAATTTGACTTCTGTTTGTGAGAAAACGTGCTCTCCTTCCTTGATTAAGTAAATATTTTTTACTGATGGGATACTTTCTTCCTTTTTACACATCCTTCTGTGCAAGAAAATATTTTACTTCAGAATCCTGTAATTTTAGCTGTTAACTCTGTGTACATGTTATCCACAAGGTGTTTAATACTTCTTGCATATTGCTATAGCTAGGTGGATGGTCTGATCTATACATTTTCTCCTTTGATTTAAATCTTCACTGCTAATTATTTGTGAAGAGTAAATTTTACGATCCGGAACATTCACCTTTATCTCCACAGTACAAAGCAATGAAGAGCTGGGTTGAACTCCCCCTAATTTGTTATGATATTTGGGGATTTAATCATAAAACAAAGTCAGAATTTCTGCAATGAACCCAAATCTAACATCAAAAAGCATGCTTGATGACTATAATACTCTTTTCTCATTCTTGAAGGACTCTGAGGTTACTGGTCTATAGCAGTTTTTCAGCAGGTAGCTTCTTTGGGCTACAACATTGCCATTCAAATTGCTGCAGGCGGCCGCCTTAAGGTTAGTGAAAACCTGACCAGGTTTTCTTTAGTGATTGAACTAGTAATGTAACCCATTTGTTCCTTTAGTCATATTTATTTCCCTTCTTTCTCCTCATTTGCTTGAGTGGATGCTGTGTTCCATTTTCTGCAGGCACTTTACAAATACAGTCACAGAGATGGAACCCTAACTTTGCAGCATTTCATTATTTTCTTTGGAGTCTTTGAGCTTTCCCTCTGTCAGCTTCCTAATATCCACTCATTACAATGGTTCAATGCATTGCACACTTTCAGCACAAGTGGATTTGCAGGTACAACGATATGTATCATAATATGCAATGATAAGCTTGGAATTTGTTTCTAACTTTGTGCTCTTTATGAATTTATAATTTTTATGAGTTTCTAAACTCGAGCAATTTGTGGAGCTCTTTTCTGTTCTTGTAAGGAAAAAGATAGATAGAGATTCAATCAGTTACAGTTTGCATGGGAACCCCTCTTCTAAGAAATTTAAAGCATTTAGTGCTCTTGGGGCAATTGCATTCTCGTTTGGAGATGCAATGCTTCCAGAAATACAGGTTTACTGGCAAATAATCTACCCTATTTATAACTGATTCTTTCCTTTCTTACTTTCTTTTTTATTTTTTTCAACATTTCTGTTGCCAAAAGTTTTGGAAATGCTATTCTTTTATCTGTTATATACACAATTTTAAATTTTTTTACATTTTTACACGGTCATTAAATGATCACTCTCTAGCCAGAACACTGTGAGGGAACCTTGAAAAAAGAATATGTATAAAGGTGTATCGGCTGCATATGGGGTGATTGTGTTGACTTAATGGCAATTGGCCTTTTGTGTATACTGGGCATTTGGATCAGAAGTCCAACCTTACATCTTGGCTTCACTAACAATTCCAGAATAGATAATTATCATGGCAAATCTCTTTGCGGTAATTCAAATATCAGGATGCTATCAGGTAAAATTCTTTCTCTCTTTGCAGTAATTCAAATATCAGGATGCTATCAGGTAAAATTCTTTACTTTCTAATTGTTGACACCTCTTGTCCTTTTGAGGAGACACTAGTTTAAATTGGTAAATGTAGCAGTATGATTTGGGGTTTTCTGCTTCTTGCTTGTACGACAACATTATATAACTGGAATTTAAGTTCATAATAGTAGAATAGACTTAATGAAATGTCAATTTGATAAATATCAAGATATTAAAATCTCTGAACAACCTGCTATCGATTGTCAAAGAGTCAAATTTGGTTTCCAGCTAGACATAGATGACATTTTGATGAATGTTTGTATAACTTAAACTTCTAACGTCAGGGTTCATCTTGATAATTTTGCTCATCCTTGTGATTGATTGATGAGAAGAATATTAGAACTAGGATGAAAAGATGACTGGAAAATGATAGTTATAAGAGAAATCATTCATTAGCAATTTTGCCCCCATTGAAATGGGATTCTAGCTAGCTCAATCATTGAGCATACCTGTCCTTCCTTTACTGTATAAACCATATTGCATGATCTTTATCCCTTTCGAATTAATTGTTATCAGTCACTGACAGCTTCAATTTGTTTGATATGTTCTCCAAGAAATCTCTCCAAACATAACTTGTTACTAAATTTATCTGTAATTTGAATTTACTCTTCAATAATTGATTTCTTTGATCAGATATATTGCTGGCCTCCTTCAGCTGAGAAATCACTTCATTTGTCTTACTTTCACCTCCCTTTACATCGCAGTTGTTACTCTTGTTGCTGCAGCAATGCCTTTCTTCGGAGATTTTGTGTCCATCTGTGGTGCCATCGGTTTTACTCTGGACTTTGTTTTTTCATCCATAGCATATATTAAAGCTGGAAAAATGCCAAAAGACACAGAGATCCGTCGCTCAATTCAGGTCCTTAACTGCTTAATAGCTTCCTTGTTTTCTGTTGTTGCAATACTGGGTTGCATTGGTGCAGTAAGGTTTATCACACAAGATGTTAAAACTCACAAGTTCTTTCATGATATGTAAGAGATGAGATTCACACATCTGAATGGCTTCAACGGTTTCAATCATTTATGAAATGATGATAAACTACAATGTAAAGCACAGATGGGAATCAGTTGATTTGCTAGCTTTGGCTTTAGGATTATAGGTTGTAGCTTGTAATACAGTATGTTTCTTTTAACATTAATTTATGGTATTCATGAGCTGAAGTGCGAGATGGGATGATGAATGCCTTTAAAAGTCATGAACTTATATCATTCACTTAATAAATATTTAGTTAGAATAAAAGCTTGAAATATACAAAATTTTTTTGAACGTAACACAATAACAATGCACATAAAAAATATTGAAAAAGTGAGAGTTAAGATTCCTAAAATTGACTAAAAAGACATTTTAATCTCACTAAGTAAAAGAAATATTCATTTTCACTTCTATGTTTTCTTTATTTTTGATGTTTGTAAAAATTAAACTTATCATTTCATAAATCGCAAAATTTAGAATCTAATGATACAGATAAAAATTAAATTAATAGTACTTAAAAATCTTAATTAAAAAAGAAAAATTACTAAGAAAATTAATATTTTTTTGTTTAATGAGTTATATTGTCATTTTAATCAAATTTTAAGGGTTTAAAATTGTTTTTACTAAAAATATATAATCCAAGTAACAAATATAAAATAATAAAACTAATATGATAATGACTTTAGAAGTTACAAAAACATATCATTAAGTTAATAAATATTTACTTAGAATAAAAACTTAAAACATATAATATTTTTTTAAATGCAACAGAGTAAGTATACAATGTCACATAAAATTATATAACCGACAGTAACAAATAATATGTGATAAAAAAATTGAATTCTTTTATGGAAGAAGTACTAGTCTTGTTTAAGAAAAAAGAAGAAGACGACGATTAAAATCCCAAAACTATATCCTTAGGAATTTATCAAAATTTAATATAATAAAGTAATTTAATTATTTAAAAAAAAATTAGAAATTTATATTTAATGCACAACGACTAACGTATGTCATAAACCCAACCATGTCGGCACAGTCTTTTTTTTTTTTTCTTATAGTGAAACGGCGTCGTTACCTTTTCCAATGGCTTTTTCTCTTTGTTCAGCAAATATCAAAAAAGCTGAAAAGCGTCACCTTTAAAAAGCGCTTCTCCTTGTGCCACCCTCACTTGCTCTGCCAGCTGCTACGCTGTTACCTGTATCCCGTACATGAAACACAAAATTCAATTCTAGATCTTCATATTAGGGTTTCCAGTCAATTTTCGCCACCTTTTGCGTTCCCAATTCATTGGTATTTCACCAAAATGTCTTCAAAATCCCAAATTCAATACGGTTCCCTCCCTTCCACCTCCTCTCCAACCTCCGTTCCCGCCACCACGGCTTTCCTCACACGCGCAAGAGCCACCAGCAACGCCGTCTTCTCCACTCGACGACCATGGAGTCAACTCTTCGATATCCATCGCCTTTCCCGCCCATACTCTTTCGGCGAAGCCACTATCTGTTTAAAGCGGAACCTTTATTACTTCCGTGTTAATTATACTATGATTATCCTCTTCATCCTCTTTCTCAGCCTCTTGTGGCACCCCATTTCAATGATCGTGTTTCTAGTCGTCTTCGTCGCCTGGTTCTTCTTTTACTTCTTTCGCGATCAGCCTTTGGTTGTGTTCAACCGTGAGGTGGATGATCGTGTGGTTTTGGGGATTCTCGGCGTTGTTACGATTGTGGCGCTGGTTTTGACGAACGTGTGGTTGAACGTATTGGTTTCTCTCTTGATTGGGGCATTCCTGGTGGGATTACATGCTGCGTTCAGAGGAACTGAAGATTTATATTATGATGAAGGAGAGGTGGGTGATAATGGGTTGTTTTCGGTTGTGGGAAGCCCCACCAGAGTTGGATACAGCCGAGTTTAGTTGGTGATTTCTTGGTGATTGGGTAGCATTTTTTTATATTTTTCTTTTTTTTTTATTTGGTTACAGTATATTATGTTTGTAAATGTTACAGAGGTTTTGCTTTAATTGATGAAAGATGGATGAATATTGTGATGTTATTCAATTGTGGATTTCTAAGTTGCGGAAATTAGTGGTATTTGGAGCAAGGCAATTGATTTATGTGAATTTCAACATAAATGCTCGAGGTTGTGTTTAAGTGTTCGCTGGTTTTTCTTTAAAATTCATGCAATTATCGGTCGCAATTTTCGTTGTAGAGAAATGTGCGTTCAACACTGCTTATTTTGATGGCACGCCAGTTTCTAGGCTACGACTTTGATTCTTTGAATTTGATTCCATCAAACTCACGTTCAGCTTGTACATTTATGCCATATCTAGTTAGTTATGTTCAAGGTTGCACATTTGTCTGTCAGTGAGATTTAAGGATTCTACTGAGCTGAATTCTGTTGATCTCAGTAAAATTAATCATATTCTGATTATGGATATGACTTCTCTGTGCACGTCTGGTTCAAATTCACCTGTTCTAATCTATAATTGGATGGTCTTGGTAGTCAGAATCCCATTTGTTTAGAATTAGAATTTCATGTGGAGGTGAAGCAAATATTTCCTCCGGTGTAATGGTAGCAAACTATTTCGAAGGCCATTAATGTGGATTGAGATAGAAGTGTAATATATGGGGTCGTATAACGTTTTTGGCCCATTTTAGGTGAATTCTTTGAGATTAGAAAAGTAAGAAATGTGGGAGGCAGAAAGCAAGAATTATTGATGACTAGATATCAGGGTCCATGCAATGTGCAGTGCCTTTTTGTCCTTTTGAAGACCTTTAACATCTAGACCTGATATCACGTATGGGGATCCTTCTAGAATACCTTTTGGTGAAACCATGCTATCATGCTTTTTGGTCTCTGTGGATTGCCATCTGAGTATCTGGTGAGAAATTTTATCATTCTAAGTCGTTGATGAAGTTTCTTAATGATGTTGACTCGATGTTTTTCTTGTTCCATATCATAATTGTGATATCTGCCTATTTAGGTTTAGGAGGATCTTCAGCTGACCTTATTGTCACTGTTTAGACAACATTATGCTTTTCATGCTATCGATGTAAGCCTTTAAACATGCTAAACTGTTACAATGTGAATTGCTGCATAAATCTAGTAACTGGGATAGGAACTTCTGCTCATAGGTTTTTAGTCAACTGGAGTTTTGATTGATCATTTTCGGATGTACGACAATCAACAGAGATTCATGCATTCCAATCAATTTGGGATCTGCATTCTGATTTATCATATGATATATGGCTTGCTCTAATTTGTGTCAGATATCTTTATTCTTTACTAGTAACAGATATTTCAACACTTAGCATTAGTAAGTCCACAAATTTCTTGAAGTTTTAAATTTTATTTCAGGCTTGGGTAAATTTATTGATGAATTAATCCACTGACTAGCAGTTTAGCTGTTTTTCTCTCTGCTTCCCTAGCGGCTGCTTATTCTATCAAGCAATCTCGCTATCTTTGTTCATGAAGACCAATCTTACACAATGTTATTTAGATTGGATGGTTATGCGAAAAGAAAGAGTAGATTAGAGCCGCAAGGAAGAGCAAGGAGAGAGCATTCATTCATCTTTGTGTCCTTGTTGCTTGTATGGAAGTGGGAAGGTTGAGGGATTGTTACTTTTAACTATTTGGTACCCCATTGGCAATTTAGAAGATTGGAGAAACTGTTTTATGTTTATTTTTTGAAAAGAAAAAAAGAAAAAAGTGTTCATCATGATGTAACAGAAAGGTAAAAATATGAATAATCTCCCTTAACATTTTTTCTTTCTTCTTCTAACTAATAAAACAAGAAAGAAAGTCTCCTTGATAAGAAGAGTGGTGCATTATCATAAATTTTTCTGTATTATAAACTCAGTAATTTTTTATTTTGTTCGTCATTTTTTAGACCATGCCATCCCTTGGCTTTTACGAAATGGTAGATTAGGTTTGATAATTTGACTAATAGCTCTCAAGTTTGGGAGTAGTTTTACTCTTCTCCTTTTCTTTTTCAAAAGAAAGCTTTACGCTACCTTTGAGTGGATGAATTAATTAGGAAAATTGACAAAAATAACCTCATTTTGACAATTAATTCTAAAATTAGTTTAATCCAAAAAAAACTTTTCCATAGTTAGCTAAAGATAATTTTTTGGACAATTTTGTCCTTAGATAATAACAAAACCAAGTCCTCTCTCTCCCTCCTACTTTTCCATGGAGCCAAACTTTTTCATATTCAAATATTTATTACAGCACAATATTTTTGGCGATAAAACTAAGTAAACAATAATCCAAACGTGTGAGTTTCTAATCTCTTTTTAATTATGTCTTGTATTAAATAAAAAATTTGAGTTTTAAAAGAAATGAGCATGTGTAATTAGTGTTGTGTGATGTTTTAAATGTAGAAGAAATGATAACATAATTTAGATAATGTCAATGTGTAAACTTTTGGCCAGGAATAGTTTAACTAACACTTTCAAAATTAGTATGCAAGCGAAAATAATTTTGTGATTTAAAGTAATTTTGAGAGTGAAAAGATTCTTGAGTTTACTAATTTCAAGAGTTATAATATTATAGATTTCAACAATGATAAGAATTAAATTCGAGAGTGAGCATTAAACTAATTTCAAGAATGAACATTGACTGATATCAAGTGTAGTAATATAATTAATTTCGAGAGTAAGAATAAATGTATTTTAAGAGTGAAGATACACCTTATTTCGAGAGTGAGAATTTAACTAAAGCATTGGTTGGTTACTCTTTCTTTTTCCTTTCAAATATTGTAGACATGACTGATTAAATTTCAATAGTTGTATGACATGAGGGTTTCTGGTCAGTGGGACTAAATGGTTGCGAGTCTTATATTAGAGATTCTTTAAGAGGCTTTTGTGTGGATCATACAATTACATTTGAATAGTTTATGGAGATGTTATACAACTCATTTGAGATAAATCTTACCGAATTTACTATTAGAGTAAGGATTTTGTATAGATATTGTTCACAAACGGAGTTTGCATCATCTATAATAGCTAACATTATGAATCAATTAGACTTTGAATCTTTTATAACTATGAATCAAGTTTTATTGAATGGAGTAGTGAAAGTTTGTATGATGTATTCTATTCTTGCACCAATAATACGTCGTGACTCGAACCCAAACATAGGGGACTTTTTAAACATCTATTTCATTCTTTGAATAGTTGTAATCAAGTGAAATATACATTTTTTACTATAGCACTAAATCATTAGTATACTGCTTTAAATGATCTTGAATATTGTTCTTCGCCTTAAAACATGGATAATAAATTCGTTGGTGATAGAGGCTATTCTCTTGAACAATAAAATGAAGCTCATGCACACTATTTATTTGAATTTAAAATAGATCTGACTTAGCCACAATTGAATATCCTTAATGTTCTAATAAGTCATTTAAGTGAAATAAATTACTGTAGTAAAAAAGAAATTAATGCAACTGGGAATATTCCTAATATGCCTTACAATTGAAGTAGTTTATGGTAGATCCATCTATGTCTCATAAATTTACCCAGTGTTTGCTATCTATTCCTCAACTGATAACCATGCCTATTGTGGATGTACTATCAACGAATGATGATGGTTATGTTTATGTTGGCCAAGTATTCAGTTTAAAGTAAGAATTGAAATGCAAACTGAGTTTAATGACAATAAAGGATCGTTATGAATTCAAAACTTATTAGTCGACAAAAGACCAGTATAAGTATATATGAATTAATGATTCTTGTAAATGGTGCACTCATGCTATTAAGACTACAAGTGACCCATATTTTCATGTTACTCTCAGAGATGTTAATATGATATATACATGTTTTAATAGTTAACTATATAATAGGCATCAACAAGCGATCACTCAGATGATTACTGAAGTGGTAAAGAAAAAATTTATAGATGCTAATAGGATTTACACCTCAAAAATATTTGAAATAATATCCACCAAGAGTACAGGATTTGAGTATCATATAAGATGTCATGGTGTAGTAAGAAAAAAGATCTAAGAATTGTTTACGGTAATCTAGCTATATCTTTTAGTAAATTTACATTGTATTTTCATATGCTAAGAGAAAGAAATGAAGATACGATAAGGGCTATAGAAAGAGATGACAATGACTATTTCTTATATTTTTTCATGGCTATTGTTATATGTATTTGAGGTTTTAAAGCATCATTTAACCTATTATCATTATTGATGACACTTTTTTAAAGAAAATATTTTAAGAAACTTTATTGGTGATAGCTACTATTGATGGTAATGATCAAATAAACCCACTGATATTCAGAGTTAGGAGTTCAAAAAATAATGTATCGTGAAAATAGTTTTTATTAAAGTTGTAAGATGTTATTGGTCTGATGTCAAATCTAGTATTTATTTTGGATCAAAACAATAGCATTGAAAAGAAAATTAGTACAAATTTTTCGAAGTTCACTCATGGATATTATGTTTATCATGTATGCGAAAATGTTAAGGTAAAATTCAAGATGCCAATATGATTGGTAGATTCTTTGAAGATGGGATATTTTCTTGCAATTAAATCATATCGCTTAGTGAATTCAATAAATACATAGGTAAATTCAGTATAATATAACCCGAAACTGCATACTATTTAAAACATAAAGTGGGATTTCATAGATAGGTTAGATCACATTTTTAATCTCAAAGATACGATGTGATGACCACTAATATTATAGAAAGTCTAAATGTCTTGCTGAGCCATGAATTACACTTACCAATAACATGGTTAGTTAAGTATATAAGATCCATATTATAAAAGTGGTTCTATGAACACTAAAAGGCAGTAAATGCAAGAGAGGCTCATCTAACTGAAGTAGTATAGTCTATTATAGACTAGCAAATTACTTATCTCGAATATGCAACATGTTTTTAGTGTCTTAGTTTAAGTTTCATGTTAAATTGTATGGTCAAGAAAAATATGTTAATTTATGAAAAAAGACATGCACTTTTAAACGATTTAACTTATAGCAATTACCATGTGCACATGCTCTAACCGTTTGTTGGCATATTAAAGTCGAGCACAATAATTTATGCTTTATATACTACACATCTAATTCTCTATTAATAACATATTCTAAACCCATTATTCTTATTAGCAACAAGACAAATTAGGTTATGTTAACCAAAATTTAAGATATAGAGATTAAAGCGTCTCATGTACAAGCTCCTTTTGGTCGAACTAAAAAATAACGAATCCTTCACAACAAGAAAAAATAGTCAGAAAAAAATACTCTAGATATAATGGTCTTAGCTATAATCACACAACTTGTAGGAATCCGATACCACTGTATCCAACAAATTGAATAGTTTATGTATTGTATTATTATTTTTATTTTTTGATTTAATGTTACTAATGGACAATATATATGTGTTGATGTGTTCCATATTAACATTTGTTCTATTTTTTATTTTGTAGGTTTATGCAATATTTACCATGAAGCAGGCATATTTGGGAAGCCATTTGTTTGCTTTAGATAGTTGAAAACTAAATTTTTTACATAGTATTACGTTTATTATTTAAATAAAAATTATCAACTTCATATTGTAAAAGTTATTGTACGTGGTTTGAATTATACTATTATAAATATAATACACACAGGAATCAAAATTTATAATTATTCTATTATGTTTGATATTGTCGATCATTGGTCTTTGTGAGATAAGTTAAAAATAGGATATATATATATTTTTTTTTTTTGCATGTTTCATAAGTGATTGTTAAAAGTAGATTAAATACATGACCTAAGAAGTCAAGTTTTATTGTTATAATTATTACATTCAGACGGTCCATCATAGCTTTGTGAATATGAACTTTTTAAATTTATAAAAATCATATGGTATTTAGTTTATGAGTTTATTTCTCTATCTCTGCATTTGTTTATAAGTTTTGGTTATATTTTGAGAACCTAATAACAATGATAATAAAAACATTAAATAATCATATTAAGAACATGTAAATAATAATATCTAGTAATAAATATCTATAATAAGTAGTTGGATCATAAAGAAATTACCATGCTATGTTGTAAGAATTCTCTATTGAGTGGTCCAAAATTAAATGGTAGACCATGCCTTATATATATATATATATATATAAACTCCACAATCTCTAGACTTAGTTTACTGATAAAATATAGAAACAATCGGACATGTGTGTTGACGTTATCTAAAATTTGACGTAAAGAAAAATTTTAAAATGGAGTCGCCATCTATCCAAATAATGGTGGGATGATCACCTAAAAAATTTAGATTCCAAGTTCATGGGGTTGATTAAGTGTAGGAAAGGTGTTAAGCACCCTACAACTTTCGTAAAAACGGTTACCAAAAATATTGATCTTGAATTTTCATTTTTAAAATTTTACCCTTATT
>JAWDEX010155493.1:0-20442 GCA_035221805.1 Trichilia hirta | reverse complement strand
TCAAGGGAGCTGTGTACATTCCTCCAAAGGAAACTTTTAGTAGGTCGTTCAATCACGTGCACCCTGAATTTCAAATACTTTATAGAAAAGAAAGAAAGAAGCCTCACCATAACATGAACCGGCTTATCCTTAGATGAAAACCTTGATGCAAAAAACAGGATATCAGATACAGATGAAGATTGCACGCCCGCCAGCTACATTTAGTAGGCAATTTGAGACCAAAACACAAGGGGAAAAGATTACTCACCTTTTTATTAATTTAAAAAGTTTATTTTGTTACAAAATAAACAAACATAATTATATTAAATAGATAAATTTAGCCCGCTAAATTAATTTTTTAAAAAATATATTATCAGATTGCATGTAGATCTCTAAGAAGAGTTTTAATATTATCTGTTTAAACTCTCATTTTTTATAAATGAAAATATATAAATGTGTTGATTCACTCTTATTATTATTATTAGATTGCATGTAGATCGATATAAATTTCGGCTTAAGCTTCTGATTGACGTCTGATGTTATATTAAAAAAATGAAATTTTGGTTAGATTTCATTCTCGTGTTATATGAAATTGCTATCTATACTTGATAAAAAAGGACAAACGTGTAATTGCACAGTAAAAATGAACGGAATACAACAATAGGGATGAAGTTGAAAAAATCAGTCATAATGTGTCCTGAAATGAAAAAAATACAAAACAATAGGAATGAAATTAAAGGTAATTATTTTTCTACTGATAAAAGTGAGAATAAACTACATCGTTTGGTAACTATAGTATGTATGACAGTTGTTTCTGAATAGCTTAAGTACATAGATAAAGAATAATGTAGGACTTCATCTTATATCAAGTATAAGGGGATAATTAATGTTTTAAATACTCATGAAAACAAGCGTCCATAATAATTTATGATGGAAAAATATGTATTTAAAGAATTGCTGGCAACCTCATTGGTCATTATAGTTTGAAAAAAGATTTAGATTTTCCGTTAGGATTGATATTAGTAATGCTTCAGGTCAATTTAGGTCATAGAGATAGTAATAAGATGTCACAAGGAAGATTAAATACGACAATTAGTATTGGCTATATTTTATAATAGTTTGGAGTTGTAGGGGCTGCTGTCAAGCCAGGAAACTCCAAAGCAGGAATAGCATGTTTGATCAAGAGCTCGGAGGGAGGCATTGAAGGAGCTTCGATTGCCCAACAGGGATGTATTGATAGCGTGGAACTGGCTGAAACAATCGCAATCCTAAAGGGGGTTAAATTGACTTAGTTCTGGTGGAGTCAAATTCCATCTCTGCAATTAAGTTAGCTACCATACATTAAATTTTCTAACATGTATTTTATATTTGCATGGGTGGGATGTGAAGGTGTTGCTCGCATATTCTTGGGGCATTATGAAGACGAAATTTGAATTTTTCTCATCCGTCTATATTTTGGAGATATATTATTTTATTTTTTTGAATTATTAAACTTGTAATTACTTTTATAAGAAGGTCATTTACTTGTTCTTTTATTCCATACATGACAACAAGTAATTATTATTTTTAAAAATATTTATCAATTAAAAATTGTTATATATATTTTATATAATAATTAATTGTTAAAATAAAAAGTACTAAAAAATATAAATGCTAATGCTCTAAATATTCTGAGAAATTAAGTGCTCATTGAGTGGCATTTTGCTAGTTGTAATTTAAACATTTTGGAAACATGTTCGATAGTTAACACGACCATTTCCAGCATTTTGTAATGAATTCTTATTTCTCGATAGTCAATACAGCCGTTTCCAGCATTCTATAATGAACATCCATATTCTTATTTCCTACCTTCTCATCACAAACCAATCCATCTCATAAAAACTACAAATCAACATCAAATAAAAAACATCATTTTTATTTTACAAAAGCACCATTTAAAAAATAGTACTGAATAGGGTCTAAAACGACAGAGCTGAAAAATCACAAGGACTATATTTAAGAGGCCAATATAATTAATACATTTTATTTTCCATTTAATCAAGGAATATTAAATTATTTAAAATTTAATAAATAGATAATATTCATATAATACAGTACATTCAACATAGATGATTTATACTCTCACAAATATAAAATTGAATATATCATAAATCATGTAACAAATTGAAAATATCATCACGATCTTTACTGTCAAGTGTATCGTTCTATTTATTTTCAGATTCCCTTCCATCTCTATAATTAGGTTCAAAATTTTCACTATAATAAACCCATATACTATATATAGTTGAGATTCCAAATTGATGTAAATGATAACTAACAACATCTAAGGTATGTGTAAGTACATTTAAGCATCTCATACATGGACAATGAATGCA
This sequence comes from Trichilia hirta, assembly GCA_035221805.1. Taxonomy (NCBI): domain Eukaryota; kingdom Viridiplantae; phylum Streptophyta; class Magnoliopsida; order Sapindales; family Meliaceae; genus Trichilia; species Trichilia hirta. The sequence continues at coordinate 18,088 of JAWDEX010155493.1, read as the reverse complement.
ATCAATCGCATCTACACATTTTTTGGATACTTCCATGAACGATTTGATCCCATGAAGATACTCATAAGAAAATCTTTCCTAGAGTTGTATCTAACTCTTATCCGTCTGACCTCCTGACAGCATTATTTAATTGTTATTTTAATAAAATATATAAAATAAAAGCATGTAAAATGAAATCTATCCCTTTCTCAATCCTAAAGGGTAAGGCCCTATTCCATTCAAGAATATATATTTCATATTGAATATAGTATCTTTGTAACACGTTTCAAATTTTAGTAGTATTATATGTACTACATTTTATAAAATTTTAGAAATTTTGGAAATATTCACTTATTTAGTTTTAAAAACTACATTTGCATTATAATTTATCAATAATAAATATTATATATATGTAATTTTGTTGTTTTAATTTGTGTCAAGGACTAATTTGTATAAATATAGAAATTAAAACACTCAGATGTTATTATCTCATTATTTATTATTGTCATCACTTTGTATTTTATTCTTTAAAACATATAAATACCAATAATTTAACTCATGATATCATGTTTCTAAGTAACAAACTCAAATGTTACAATAAATACATTAAACACTTCTATAAACCAGTCAGTTGTTAGATCTTCTGTCAATATCTAGACCTATCCAAGCCTCAAATATAAATAGCATAAACTAACTTAATTATTTCATGCATAATTAGATATCAAACTCAAATCAGAAAGGGAACAAAGAGCAAACCTTTATGAATTGATGAATCTAGATATCAAAATAAAATACGAATTGGATGGTAAAATATGTGGAAAAGAACAATGGCAAACAAAATGAGATTAAGATGTATATTAATTAAACTCCACAAATTTTATCCTTTATTATTACTCAAACTTAGATAGCAACATTAAACTTTTCGCCATTAAAATTAGGCCTAATAAACTTTTGGAAATTATTTATTTGATATAAAATACCTTTATAAAATGAATGGATGAATTTTATATAATACAAAATAAATAAAATTCAAAATCATCATCAAGGTTTTATAGCCTTTTATTTAATAGTGCTGTTAACTATTAAATAAAAATAAATTATTAACATTAACATTTAAAAATATAATAAAAATATCATAATCTTAAAATAATCAAACTCTAAAGTAGTGATTATGATTATCTATGAAAATTATAATCTATAAATGAGATTTGGTAGATGTTGAAAAGAATAAATTTCAAATAATATTCATTGAACAATTTAAACAGATTACAATTTTCCCTTTAATTTAATTACATGCTACAATGAATTTTCTAATATGTGTATATTTACATATAGAGCAGATAATTTTAACCAAATTACATTAAAATAAAATAAAAATAGCAAGATTTTGTTAAATCCAAAAGTGCAAATTACCCAAGAAGTGAAAGCATGGAAGTGTATCAGAATCTTCTACAACATTTCATATCATACCTACCTAGAGTAGATCCAAAGAAAATGGTGGAAATAAAGTGTAAAGATAAAAATTTGAGGTAAAATGGTAGAAGAAGAGAAAATTAAAACAAATGCATGCATTAGAATCTACTGCAAGTGAGGAATATTATTAAAGAAAGAAAAACTTGGGAAATATACAGAAAGCAAATACCTTGCGGTTGATAGACGAATGGATGAACAATCAACAAATGACTAAAAATCAGAGGATGACAAATGGTAGTGAACACTCAGACAATGATGAATAACAAAGGATAACGGCAAATTAACTCTCATATTCAGCAAATTTTCAGAGAGATTTGCTCATGACAGGGATGAAGAGAGGTTGAGGGAGAATATATCGAATGCATCAAAACAACACCTTTTTATGTTAATTTTATATATCTTAATATTTTATAATTTGAGTGACAACATCGCTGTCGTTGCTAAAATGACTTTTGGCGGTGACAACAAATGTCATCGCCAAAATAATGTTTCAGCAACAACATTTGTCGCCACTAATAGAAAGAAAGCATTGTGCCAAGGCTATTAGTAATACCATTACAACTGTCGCTAAAAGTGCACTGTTAGTGATAATTTTTAAGTCGCTAAAAGTAATTAATTTATACTAATTTTAATTTGAAAATTTTGGTGATAACATCAATATTGTCGTCAAAAAAAAGTACCTTTAGCGACGACATTTTTGTCATCACTAAAATCAACGTCGCAAAATATGGATTCTTCTGTAATTTATTTTAGTGACAATAATAAATGTCATCACCAAAATAGGTTTTAGCAACGATATTTGTTGGCGCTAATAGTCAACACACTTGGCACCATATGGCAACAAGTCTATTAGTGACGTCATTACCATCGTCACTAAAGGGCAACTTTTAGTGATGTGTTTGGTACTGTTAAAAGTTGATAATTTATATTATTTTTTATTTGAAAATTTTGGCGATGACATTCATTTTGTCGCTGCTAAAAACGTACCTTTAGTGACGAAATTTTGTTTTCACTAAAAGTGGGTTACTAAATATAAATTTTTATGTAGTGGTTATTGAGCATTTATTTTGAGTTATTAATTCAAATGTATTGCTAGTAATTAATTGGCATTTATTTTCCTTTATGATGAAGCAATTTTTCATACGCACTACGTAAATAGAGACGCTTGGAAGGAAAGGGCATAAAAATTACATTATCATAGGATCCTATTTCCTGACATTGGCGGGCAGCTTCAAGTAAAATTGTTGTCTTGCTCTATGTTAGTTATAAATCGTCCCGGTTGACCTTCCGCTCCGGCTCCTCTTGAACCAAGTAAAAGATAAATTCCACCATCTCTAAGCAATAACTCGGTAAGAAGTTGCTTTAGCAATAAGTTTTTCTGCCTTTGTAGATCCACCTTAGTTCTCCCAGTCCACGACAACCACGCTGCACCTACTACAGCAGTAGCTTGTGCGTAATATTCTAACGCCATTCGAAGATTACCAAGATATAAATATACAGACCTATATTGCCTAATTATGCTGGATGCCTCTGCATAAGAATCCCTAACCCCCAGTTTTTGTCCAACATCAGAACCTTCATAAAGGAATCCATGTCAGCTAGCATCAATGTTATATCCTTCTTCTCCTGATTCCTTAGACAAGTAAAGAATAGCTGGTACCAGCTGAATGCTTAAAAGCAAAACATATGGATATGCCAGAGTATCGTTTCCATTCTTTGCATAACGCAATGGATCAAATTTATTTAAGTAAGCCTACAAATCATCCAGAGTGTATGGTGCGAAACCTTCGTTTAGGACAATAGATGAGGCTTCATCGGTAACATCTCGTATAGCGGACAATTTGAACAAGAAGAAATCGTCTATAGTATTGAAAAGTGTTGGTAGATCTCTAGGCGGTCAATATGCCTGCGACCGCCAGATAATTACAGCATGGAGTAACAGCTTTTTCTTGTCAAATATAGATCGACCCACTCGATCACCTCATTATTGACATTTTCGAACAATCTTCCGAAGCAACAGCAGAAATCTTAGGAGACACCATACCTTCATTGCTAATCCACTCTGTAAGTTGTCAAAAGAAAAATGTAATGACTCCGTACTGATTGTAAGATTTTATGTATAAGCAGTGAACAATGAAAATACCAGAAGTGCTGATTAGTTTATAATTGTATAGAATTTTCAGTTTTATTCTTTAGAGTCTTGCGTTGGTGAATTTTCTGTTCAAATGATTTGTACATCTATTCGTTTATATGTGTGTTCCTTTGTTTCACCCTTGTTTTTTTTGGAAAAAAAAAAAATAGCAGAGGAGCGAACTGCTTTGAGGTGCAGATGATAGGGCAGCATTTCTTGCTTCATTAGTATCCAGTTTTTAAGCAAAAATAAATCTGTAATAAACAAAAAATAAGATTCAATATGTTACATAGCAAGTAGGTAAATAATTTTTAAAATTTATTTATTAAAATAAGTGCACAATTTTTGTTAGAAGTTAATGGTGTCAATAAAACAACTAATATTCTTTTTCTTTGTTAAAAATATTAATCTAAGAAATTCTATTTTTAAATTTTATCTAAAAGATTATACTTTAAGAAATTCTACTAAAAAAGTTGTACTAACCTATGTAATTATTTTTATCTTGAAATTTATGATTTTTTTATTATTATGGAGTAATAACTTTTAAGTTATAAAATAATAATTTTATATATTTAATACAAAAATATATAAGTTTTACTAAAAATTAGTATTATCAAATATTTTTTTTAACTTCGCTTCTAAAATATAACAAAAATCCCACTATCCCAACAAAGCATTATTAATTATTTTGAAACTAAACTTGTCCTAAATATAACCAACTTAGCAAATTTTATGAGAGGCCAAGTCTTACTCCCCCTTTATGCCATAGTTGCAGAAGTATGATTGAGTTGTTTTGATGAAATCAGTATGAAGGAGATTTCTTCAAACAGAATACATGGTTAAGTCTTGTGAAATTTAATTTGTATTGCATTATTTGGTATGAAAGTCGAAGTTGAACAAGCCTTCCAATTTCAAATAGCTGTTTAAATTTCAGGAAGACAATGATATTACGGCCTTCACTTCCAATTCTGATCAGCCATGAAAATAAATATGTTCTTGATCTTATGAAATATCAGATTCTGATAGATATTATTGATGAATGATTCTTTTAGCTACTACATTTAAAATTGTTGACTCTGCTACCCAATTTCATAATGATCCGACCTTTAACTCTGCCCATTGGTCCATCCCAGGTAAACAAGCCCATGGAAGTTCTATTAACTGTACGATACAATCTTTTGAAAAAATGAAGAAGATTTGTATATGTTTATATTTATAGTTATATCTATGTTAATTCTATTATGAGGACATCCGGAATTTAACGTTGCCCGGACCAAAATCACAGCCACAGTATTTCATATCTTATGAATTTATTAAAAGTTTTGGGGATTATTTAGAACTACAATCTTTACAAATAATTTTAGCAAGAAAAGATAATCTAAACTCCAGTTGGTTAAATTATTCACAACTTTCATATATGAAACATGAAATTCCGGAGTCTTGAAGAAAGATGTCAGCAATTTAACCAGCAATTATGAATCTTTCAAGGAGGAGAGTAGTTAGGATTCGAGAATATTGCATTGTACTAATAAAGTTGCATTCAATCCAATATTAATGCCAAACACAAGACCATTCTTGATCTATTACAGCAGTATTTGTCATAACCTCAGTAAAGAAAGAAGACTAGATAACGAGAGGTAAAGCAAAGATATTTGTCTATTAACATAATAGTACATAGAATATATATTCGAATAAATCTGTTTGCACTGTAAAATATATTTTCAACACCTATTTTTAATTAATTTTATTACAAAATTACCCATATTATAATTTGTTATCAGAGACAATTAAATCAACTAAATAGAATTTTCTAACACGCACTTTTATTTTGGTAGCTGATATTTAACGATAAATCAAATTTTTTTTATTTACTTCATCAACTAAAACAAGCAATTTAATTTTTTGAGGAAATAGCCATAGAGCCGTCCCAAGCGTGAGCACTCTTAGCTAGAACTTCATTAAGAGACAGTTCTAGGTAATAAGATGCAGCCAGTTCCACAAATTTATCGTGGCAAGCCCTTCCTTCAGCTACAAGATCCTTACAGCATGAACCAGAGATCTTTCCATTTGCAAACATGGCATCTTTGATTTCCTCGCCACAGGTTGGGTGTAACTTTGTTCCGCAATTCTCAAGATAATCGTGCTCTGGTGCTGGTAGTGGAGGCAAAGGCACGACGAGTGCAGTAACAACCGATGAGAGCATCACCAACACGCTAACAACCAAAATGGACATCCCGAAAGATCGGATTGCGATGCTAACCATGTTGTCTATAGCTTGTTCTATGTTGAGTGAGTTTGAGAGAAGAAATCTTTTAGAATTAAATTGAAAGTTGAAATGGGAAGATGTTTTATGATTTTAAATGCACCGCAAGGTAGGCCATGGATGTTTTCTGTTTTTTTCGATTTTCGCTGAAATTTATTTCAATTTATTAAACTCGTTAAATTTTCTCTATCCTAGGATTTCATCAATGAAAAAGAAACGAATCATTCTATTAACGAGTAAAAGAGGACGTGAATAATCAAAACCATTTCATTTAATGACAGATTATGAATAATTTGATCATTTGTTTGCTTTTTGGGTGATGACAATCCAAATTTGACATTTTCTAAGATAAAGAAGCTGCATCAGCACATTTTCAAGCTAATTAATTTAATATTTATTATTTAACGGTGGATTTTATTTTTGTTTCTCGACTATATCTATGTCTGATTATTGTATAAACAAAAGAAAGTTCATTTAAATTTGATAGAATTTTTAAAAATACGCTTCAACTTACCAAGGGAAGAATTTAGATAACTAAATATAATTTCTATTTAACCGACATTGAATTCAACGTTCCAAATGGAATTTTAGTAACGTCGATAATAGCGCTAGAAAAAATACACTTGGGTTACTTATACTAAGTAACATATATACTGATTTGAATAAAATATGCAGCACTTAAAAAAGTATATATGATGTTGAAAAATGGAAAGAAAAGCTTAGGACCATATGATTTCTGCGCATTATCAGTTTTTTTCATCTTTCTTAAATTGGGAGTGAATTTGTGGATATGATTTCTTTGTGAAAATAGTAAGCACCTCCATAGATCAATGCTATTGGCTTTTTGAGAATGCATAATTTTTAAAGACAATGAAATTGTAGATAGAAAGACAACAATCAAAAAAAAAAAAAATCTTAGTGGAATATCGACTTCTTGGTTAAGAACGAAAATAACTTTCAAGAATAATTAAAAAATAATATAAGACAAACCAATTCACGATAATCCAAACAAATAATTGAATTACACAAGAACACTAGAAATTTAGTCGAGAGCATTGTGTATTAATCTAAAGATTTTAAAGAATATAAGTCTAAATGTGATTTCTTAAAATAATCACACTTTCTCTTTCTCTTCTCTCTCCCACCTATAAATTTAAAAAAACATTCTATATTTATAGATAAACAAAGTCTCTCCTAAAATTTTTAGAAAATCTTATGCTTACAAATAATAGGATTAAGTTATCCTAAACTAAACCTATCCTTATTGAATTAGGAAATTTAAAATTTTTCTGTTTGAGGCCCTAATGGAATCCCATGTTAGTTGTCCTTTGGTTTCTACACTACTTCTCTTCACCTTCCAGTTTCCATCTAGTGATGATTTCGGGCCTCCTCCTCGAACCAACTTCCTCTGGGAAAACTTGAATCATCTTTACAATCTTTAGCTTGATTCCAATTGTTTAACCTTGAATGCTCTTCTTCCTCTTCTCTTTACATCAATAACCTTTAACCTTACTTTACTACACAATCTTACTGCCTACTTCTAGCAGTCCTCCTCAATTAATTCTTTACTCAGTAGTTAATATACCAATTAATTTACAATAATGTGTGATTTTCTTGATTAACACTACTTTTATCAGGACATCTGCTACAATCACCTCAGTAACTACTTTATTCGACATGTCATCTTTAATCTTTACCTTGTTATTTACTCTTCCAACCACACCACCTTTTTAAAAGAGAGATGGTTGTTGAAACAAAAAATGAATCTCTGAGAAAAACTTTGCATAACTACATCTGGCAAAAGACAATGCTAATTAAAGCCATGTGCAAAGACATGAAGTCTATAGGGAAGCTCAATACTTGGATGTTGGTGGAGAAATTGAAAGGAAGGAAGTTAATAAATGACATTTAGATCTTTGAAAGAAAAGATAAAGCTAATGAAAAGTTAAGATATAGGGCAAAGCTTCTAGTTAAAGTGTTCATAAAGTTTCTACATGTTTTAATGGCTGAGTTTGATAGAAAACTTGGTGTAAGAGGATATGCAATTAATTAAAAATCATCATTACAACATATACTATCCTTGTCATAAAAAAAAGTTGAGTACATAGAGATGCTTGATATAATTAAAGAGACGTTGTGGTTATAAGAGTTCATAACTGAGTTAAAGATCAAATATTAGACATATGAGATGGTAGCTACTAAAGGGATTACAGCAAATTTCCAATTCAAGGTGGTCATAACCAAGAAATTCAAGCATTATTGTGAATCAGATGATATGGAAACTAATAAGTGAAGAATTAGTTGAGGAAAGATTGTTAAATTGAAGATTAAAGGTTTTAGTAGCATATTTGTGTAGAAAAGCATGCTCTAGGATATTGATGTTAAGAGAAGAAGGGATTCAAGGTTATAAAATTTGAATTAAAGTACAAATTGTGAAGAATGATCGAAGTTTATGACCTAGAAATATGGGTTCCATTGAATGGAAGACCAAACATGATCAAGCAAATTTTTAAAAGTTGATGAAGCCTAAATAATTGAGTAATTCGATTGAACAAAAGTAATGATTTGTTTGATTGGATTTTGAGCCAAATATTCTAGAGAGCAAGAAAAACTTTGGTAGCACACCTAACGATATGACATATAACCAAATTGGTTGAGGAAGAGATTTGATCAAACAATCCCCTCAATTTGTTTGACTGAAGGGATGTGATTCCTAGTGTTTATATTATTTCTTATATCATTTAGACTTGTATTTATTTTCTATACTAGTTAGACATCTTCTAGGTTAATTAAATGATACCAAGACATTCTGACTAATAAAAGCTTTCTAGAGGTGAATTAGAGTCAATAGAAAGTCTTAAGAGTATAAGATTGATAGAGAAATAGTGGTTGATCAAAGAAACCATTCTTGGTCTTGTCAATCATTGAAATTTCCAATAATATAATCTTCTTCTTTGTTAAATTTGTGTTTTCTTGAGTGATTTCATTTGCTCCTTATAGGTTGAAGTTTTTGATTCATTATTTGCTTGGTTTGCTTGGTTTGTCTTGTGGTTTTCTTCTTAACTTATTCTTAAAGATTATTAATGATTATATCTAAAAAGTTGATTTTCTGCCAAGATTTCTTAGTGTAAAATTTTTTTAAGTGGTATTAGGTTATAGTACTTATGGGAAGTCAGTTTTTTCTACACTAACTTCTATAAAAGTTTTATCATTCACAAAGTTCTTTGGCATGCTTTAGTGATTGTGATGCACTATACTTTTACAATTAACAAAACACACATTTGAAATCTTGACTACCATGAAACTTCACCCCTTGAAAAAGTAATTAAATAACCTTCATACACTTTCTAGAATCAACATTTTTTGTCATATTAGCATCTAGTTATACTACTAGTATATGTCCTCCACTTTCCAATTATAAGCATCTCTTTGAAGTGCCTTTAAAATACCTAAAAAGGCTTTTCACTGTTGTCTAATGTCCTTTGTCAAAGTTAAAATAGAAATCGACTAACTATTAACAATATCTAGCCTATTACAAGTCAAAACATACATCGAACTACCAATAGCTAAGGCATAAGGCATTCTTTTCAACTCTTTATTTTTCCTCTTACTTATAGGACATTATTAAGAGTTAAATTTAAAATGGTATGCCAATGAAGAACCAATTAGTTTTGCCTAGTCCATATTAAAGGCCTATTTGGGATAAATATTAGAATGGTCAAAGTGATTTTAAATGACTAAAATTTGTTTTAGGCGTAAGATTTAGACCAACACTGTTAATAATATTATCTATTTTGACCTAATTCTTAGGGTCTTACTATTTTGATTTTGGTAATGGACTAAGTTTTAAGTTCTAAGTTCCATTCTAAAAGGCTTTATTGACAATTTAGTTCCTAGTTTGCATATATATCTCAACAATTTTCTCTCCTATTTTGATTAGAGAAGTTCATTCTTAACCCCAATTGTCTAGTAGCTTGCCAAGAGCCGCTTCTTGCTTAGACGTTTTTACCCCAACCTCATTCTCTACCCTTTAGGACCAAGTCATTATAGGCCCACCAACTTTCGCCTAGTTCATCCCTAAACCTATCATTGTGGTAGAGGAGCGTTAACTCTGACACCAATTATAAGATCTGGCCTAACAGTATCAATAATATTTTTTGCTTTGGTCCAACCCTTGGGGCCTTATGGTTTTGCTCTTGGTAATTAGCCAACACCTATCCCAAAAGACCTTGTTAACAATTTAGTTCCAAGTCTACATATATAATAATGCAATTTACTCTCCCATTTTGATATGGAATGGTTCATCACCACACCCTACCATCCTAACGTTTGCGAAGAGCTAGTCCTTACTTAGGCATTCTTGTCCTAGCATCACTCTTTGCCTTCTAGGATCGGGTCATTACATTACTTCTTTGACAAAATTTTTGTAGACTCACTTTTGATAAAATCAATAACTCTACAATAGAATATGAGAAGCAAGAAAAGAAATGCTTTCCAAAATTTAATTTTGAAAGGCAATTTAATCATACATATATTTTCATATAAACAATAAAACTTCAAATTACTCTAAAAAAATTAATAAATTTTGCCCCTAATTAGAATCAATGTTATAAAATTTAAATAAGATTGAAGAAAATATAAATAGAGTACGATATAATAGAATTCAATGATATATGTTATCATTTTGTGCTTGATAGGAGACATGATTAAGTTGAATTACTTACATAATTTTATTATTAAAATTAATCATACTCAGTTGTTAGTTTAAGTAAATTAATTTTGAAAAATAAATAAATATCTAAGTAATAATCCGAATTTAATTATTATATATCTAAATATTTTTGTATTTATAATTTTATGTAATTTTTGTGAAAATAATTTTTATTTATATTATTTTTTTGATCATTTGTCTTATTAGAATATTTTAACAATATAATTTGCTTTTAAAATTCATAGCGCTTTTAATAATAAAATTTACTACACATTTAACTAATTTTTTCTACAGCTAATATTTTTAAAAGCATAGCAAAAGTTGAATTTTTTAAAAAGCAACAACAATCTCAAATTGGACACTCAGTCTTTCAAGAACTTTTCTAACATAAGCTTCTCGTGATAATCATGCTTTCCATTTTTCTTGTCAAGGATGATCTTTGTGGAAAGAATCTGTTTTGTTTGTCCTAGGCTCCTTTTTCAACTATCAATTTTGCTAGCATCATGACCAACAATCAATATATCATCCATATAAAGCAAGACAATGATGAAACCATTGCCAGGAAAATTTTTTTATTAATAACAAAAGGATCCGTTAGAGTTTTGTTGGAAGTGCAATTTTCTATTAAAAGAAAAAAAGAAAAATTCTTGTACAACTGCCTTGTTTTCTATGTCAACTTATATTAGGTTTTCTTTAACTTACATACAAAGTCGTCTTTGCCTTTGAATTCAAACCCTTCAGTTGCCCCATATGCATTTTCTTCTCCAAGTCATCGTGTAGGAATGATATCTTTACATCAAAAATAGTTCACTAGAGTCAACATCATTTTTCTATCTAAACCCTTTCATAACTAATCTAGCCTTGTATCTTAGACGTGAGTTCGTTTCAGTTTTCAACCTATAAACTAATTTGTTCTTTCAAGTGCCTTTTACCTTTAGATAATTTATCCAACTCGTAAGTATGGTTCTCTTGCAGTTATTTCATCTCCTCTTACATGGATGTAAATCATACATTCATCTACTGGGGAGACATAACTTCTTGAAAGGTTTCTGCCTCTCCATTGTCTGTTAACAATACATACTTATATAGAGAATTTCTTTTGGAAGGTTGTCTTTCTCTTGAAGATCTTCTCAATTAAGATTCAATTGCCTCCTCAATAATCATCTGAAGATCCAAGTAGGAGAATTGAAGTAGAAGTAACTGAAATTGTGGGAGTGGATTGTGATTCTTCATCCTTTTTAACATCATCAACTATTTAGTCTTTTAGAAACACAATTTCTCTACCTTTAATGATTTTCATACCCACTTAATCCCATAATTTGTACCCAAATTCTTTGTTTCCGGAGCCTAAGAAGATGCACTCCTTAGTTTTGTTGTCAATCTTTGACCTTTTATATTTGAAAATATATCCAACAATGTTCTTGGAGCTCTATAAGAAAAATAAAGAGTTTCTCTAAGTGGGCTTAACAAAATAAAAGTTTAAGAGATGATACATGATTGTTCCTTGTGCAATGCTTAGCTTCTTTTTCTCTCCACTTGCCTCACACTCTCTCTTATTTCTTTTATATTTTAAAAACTAAAGAAAGTTACCCTTTATTTAGCCTTTTTCTTGTCCTAATTTTACTTAAAAATATTTTTTTTGTACAATTTCACTTTCTTTTATCATAAGAGTAAGTCTATTTGGACCAAATTTTTTGACAGAATGCTACCCAAAATTTCAATTTTGAAATATCATGGACTTGTATTAATACAAATGCGAAATTCAGGAATCTTTATAATATTTTTCTAAATCTGATCACAATTTGGTCTTAAAAATTTTGAAAGCAGTTCTCTCATTGTAAATAGGGAATTTCTTTATATAAAATCTTTTTTTGTCATTAGATTCGAAGACTCTCACATGAGATGAATACTAATCCTATAAAATTATTATATTTTAATTCAATAGTTCTGTGCATTTAAGTAGATTATCATAATTTTATGCTTAATTTTACCTATTTTCTTAGCATCTTATTCCCAGTTGAAGTGGGTTGGTTTAATGTTTGTTCACTTTGGTGTGACAACTATTTTCTAGGATATTGATCCTATGCCTCAACTAGACTGATAATAAGCAAGCGTTATACATGAAAATTTTTTTTATATATGTTGAACATATTCTTAGCACCCAAAGTATATAATTGGTAAATAATTAAAAGATATAGATTATTTTATTAAAATATAATTGTATATAATTTAAATAGATATATTTATCCTATATTAATGTCTCTTTATTCTATTCCATTTGTAGATGTGCAAATTACAAATAAAAATAGATTTATTTGTGTAGGTTATGATTTTTTATTACTGTTTATATCAAAATTAAGAGTATAATGGAGTTTCATATATAAAATAGATTTCTTAAATTTAACATTTAATGTTAAAATATAGTTTAAAAATTATTCTAAATATATTTAAATATGTTACGAATTAAAAATAAAAAAATAATGCTCTTTATACAAACATCAATGTTAATAGCATTATTTTTTTTTTATTTTGTGTTATATTTATTTATTCAAAACATGTTATTTTTATTTTTTTATTTTGTTTTATGAGATTCATTATCGTGAGCTTTCTTTCTCTCTTAAAAAAAGTATAATATAAAATAATTAATATTCAAATTTATAAGCCTTTTTCTCAGAAAAAATATTATAATTTACTTTAGTTCAAGTGATATTAAATCCTAAGTACGCCTTCTATCATTATAAACTACTTCCAAATGATATTAGATCTTTACCAATAAACTTAATCTTTTCGTCTAATGATAATTAAATAGAGTATTAGAGCCAAGGTTTTATGTTTGAATGTTTGAACCCCATGCGTTAATTTTTATCGTATTTATCTTTTTTTGGTTTGAATGATAATCTTACACAATAATTTGAAAACTAACCCTTTTCTTTTTATCTTTGAAATCATTTTATAGAGTCAGGATTGCAAATTAGCTAGGAGCTGGTAATGCCAAGGCAACAAAATTTGCTGTAGTAATTTCTATTAATCAGTTGTTATTGGTGTTCTCTTTTCCATAGTTATCATGATATTCCAAGAGAAGGTTGCATTAATATTTACTTCCAATGTTAATGTCCTTCCAAAAGTTGATAAGCTTTCTTATCTCTTAGCTCTGTTAATTCTCTTTAGTAGTATTCAACTAGTTTTATCAGGTAAAATGACACTAAGCATTCACTCAATTGAATATTATTCAGTTCCAGTTATTGAGATGTTTTAAAAACAAATCATGTGTTTTTATAATAGATAGGAGTGGCTTTTGGAACATTTAGCAAGAAAAACCACCACCAAGAAAACTCAGCAAAATACTGAATTCTTGGTTAGGATCAAAAACAACATTTAGCAATAATTAAAGAATAACATAAGACAAGCCAATCCACAATAATCTAAGCAAACGATAAAATCACACAAGAACATTAGAAGTTTAGATAAGAAGATTTTGTATCAATTTGAAGATTTTATAGAATATAAAATTAAATGTGATTACTTACAAAAACTACACTTTCTCTTTCCTCTCTATTACTCCTCATCTCTCCTTCAGTTGGAAAAACCATTGTTATATTTATAGACAAGCAAAGCCTCTAATAAACTTCTTAGGAAATTTGATGCTTACAAATAGTAGGATTCAATTATCCTAACTAAATATATCTTAATTAAATTAGAAAAGTTAAATTTTTTCTCATTTAGGACTCTTAAGGGTATCTGGCACCTATTCAAATCAATCTAGTAACATTTATGAAGTTGTAAAGTAACTCGAGCATAGTCGATCCTATAACCAACACTAATTTTATCCAGCTAGCTAGGATCAGTCCTAAGACTGGGGCTGTCCTGACAATGCTCTTGTGCCATTTACGTTCTACTTCTTTGGCTACTTGTAAAAACTTGAATCATTCTGACAATCTCAACCTTAATTTGAGTTTTGTACCCTTGAATCCTCTTTTTCTTCTTCTCTTTACATCAACAATTCTGAACTTTCTTTACTGTACAATCTTGTAACCGGTACCTTGATTCCACCTCTAGTAGCCTTTCTCAACTAACTCTTTACTCATTAGTTGAAACACTAATCAATTCACAATAATGGGTTAATTTTTAGGCTGACATCATCTTGGTAAGGAAGTTTGCTGCAATCTTCTCAGTAGCTACATCCCTTAACATGTCATCTCTGATATTTTTTTCAATCATGCACTCTTGTAGCCACAATGACTTTTTAATTAATCCAATCATCTTCTTATACTCAGCCTTCTTTTTTGCCAAGGCCATTACGTACTGCAACGATGATTTTTAATTAGCCATGTACTTTTTCATACCAAGTTCTCTGCCATATTAAGCCACTAGACCATGTCATACCCTAATGAACCTTTTATCTTTAACTTTTGTCTTGTGTTTAAAATTTTCATTAGTTTCTCCTTTCTTCTTAAGGATCCGTGTGTTATCTAGCTTTCGTCTTCTTAATTTCTCCACTTCTAACCAGGTGCCAAATTTCTTTAAGATTTTCATCTCTTTGTTCGATTAACCTCAAGGCATTCTTCCACTAGATTGTAGTCACTCAAAGTTTCTTTCAAAGATTCGCTTCTTATCTCAACAACTTCATTTCTCTTGACTTTTCTTTCAACCTTTTTCATTGGTGTATTTGACTTCTTATCTTTAAACTCCACCTCAAGCTAAGATTTTCTAGGTCATTATAATGAATAGTTAGCCACACTAGTGCTTTTCTTATGAAAACCAACATTTTGAAACTTTTATTTTTTGTGACCACTTTTCCTAACTACACATACAATCCATGTCTTCTTTCAACCTTTACTAAGACTCAAGATTCCCTTATAACTTTTAACATTTTGGATTCACTTCTAAAAGTACGTTCTAATGCCTCTAGCATTCTAAGTGAGATTAAATTCCTTTTTAACCATTATACATATCTTATGTTTTGCAACTCAACTTAAAAATTGAAACACGTTCTTATCCTCACTGTTCCTATACTACTCATCTCATAAACCATGCCATTACCCAATATGACTCTTTTAGGTTCTTCTTTTTTTAAAGGATGAGAACAACTCTTTACTTAGACACGTGTGAAATATGCCACCTGAATCTAAAATTCATTCTTCAGTCATCTCTTTCTCAACAACCACCAATAAGAAAGCCTCCTAAAAGTTTTCTTCTTTTACTATAATAGCACTATCATCCATCTTGCTTCCTTTCTTGTTTGGTCTCTTAGTTTTTTTTTTCTCAAGGTAGTTCTTTCTAAAATGTCACAGTAAAAACACTTTAGACTCTTCAAACCTCAACCCTATGTTCCCATGATGCCATTCTTTTCCTTGTAGTCAACCTTTCACCCAAAGTGCTTTCTTAAAATTGGTACTTCTATTAAGCTCTTTAGAGCTTAATGCATTCTTAAAATCATCCATAATTAGTGAAGTCATACCATATAATAAGGTGTTTATAAAGTGCATATACGAGAGAGGAAGTGATGTCAGTTCTGCTTTTACATCCATTTTTACCATTTTTATTATCAATTTATTAAATCTGTCAAGATGTTCTTTTACCGATACTCCCTTATCTAGGTGGAAAGCATACAATGTTTTCTTTAAATGCAACCTTTTTGCTATAGACTTTGCCATATTTCTTTTTTTTGACTTCAACTAAATCCCCTTTACTGTGATTTCTTTGAAACATCTCTCAAAACCTGGTTGGATAGGGACAAGATTAGAGTGTTTTTTGCCTTTTCTTGAATTTCTTTATCTTTAACTCCTTCAGCCTTTTTTTTCGTTAAGTGCTGAATCCAAGCCTTCAATCTCAAGCAAGGCTTGCATCTTTATCTTCTAAAGATTAAAATTTTCATCTCTCAAAAATTTTTCAGTGGCAAACTTGGCATTCCTTATTATTCATCTTTTTTACTTATTCATGTCATTTTCACTCCCCGTAGCTCCGATTTCTGAATCAGAGAAAGAAAGGCAAGGCTGTATCTTTAACATTAACCCCTGATGCACTTAAACGGCACAGTTTTAGGATATTAAAAAACAAGTACCTGAATTTTAGTGAAAAAGTGAAAAAACACAGTCACGCCATAAAAATTTTGGTGTTCTTTATCAAACACTAAGAAATTAAAACAAAGTAAAACTAATTAAGAAAACAGAAAACAGAAAAGAACTTCAAACGGTGTTCTTTATCACAGCTACGCCATCAGCCATCCACCACCGGTCTGCAGTCTCTCGAAAGGATCGCGGCATCTTCGTAGTTTGCCTGTCACTCCCCTGTTCACCACCACCATGCACTCTATTATTTGTCGTCCCACGGTAGCGGGAAGAACCGCAGCAGCAGGCGGTTGATTCGCGGACGATCAACGGCGTCGTGACGATTGACGGATTCACAAATTTGTTCTTTGAATTCTGAAATAAGGTAAGATTTTATATTTTTTTTACTTGATAACCCTTATTAATTCTTCATTATCTTTTGTATCTGAGAAAGGCAATGGCAGTAAACTAACTATTGAATTTGCTGAATTTAGATTCATGTAGGTGGTTTATGAGCATTTGGGTGTCTTGACGTTCTAAGAAGACTTGAAAGCAAGGTTACTTATTTATTAATCTACACTTTGAATTTTACTGTTAATTGACTGATTTTGAAGTAATTTATCTAGTAAAGTAAGAATTTACTTTGTTGAAATCATTACATGGTTATATTTTTTCAAGTGTAAATTTCATTTGGATTGGCGTTAATCTACTGCCTCTTATTATTTCTTGTTCTGGGGGAAATAATGATGACAAGAAAAAAAAAAGTATATTGATGAAAATCTGGTTTGACATGAATTATGTAGTGAAGTTGATTGCTTTTACTTTATTTGCAAGATTAAGTGTTGTAAATTGTATATATGAAGCTCTAAATTGAGTGGTCTTTACCATTCACATTGATTATATTCTTTCCTAATTTCATTCCTCACGTGTCCGGGTTTCATATTGTAACTCTTTATCTTACATTATGCCTTAATTTTTTTTGTATCATAATCACTAAATTATTTTAGAAGATTGAACTTCTTTTATGAATGACATTGTATTGTCTTTGCTCTATAGGAAATTGTATATAAATATTGTTACTAAAAAACAGGCAATAAAATAATATCAACACTGCAATGGCACAAAAAAAAAAAAATAAAAAACAGTTTACTATCCATTAAAAAACTCCAATTGTATATAACTTGCAAGATTTTGTCAAACTATCTGACCGTATATATTTCAGATGAAAACATAATGGAAGGAAATGATTGTGATTGTCGGGAAGAAACCAGTGATAACAAGGACCGTATATATTCTTAAAGAAGCACTTGATAAGTGATTTTGGGTACTTTGTAAAAGGTAACATGCCTTAAAAGAATTGCACCGTCCCAAAACTCACCAACAACCTCTTAGTTCTTTTTCTTTTTTTATTATGAAAATGTGATAAATAAGGTTAATTTATCTCATTAGAAACTTCAGTCACCTTGTCCTTTACTACAAATTTG
>JAWDEX010155473.1:0-20445 GCA_035221805.1 Trichilia hirta | reverse complement strand
ACCACCATACTTACTCCTATCTAATCAAACTCCCGTTCTCTAATGCTTACATGTGTAGAGGCCCTAGAAAAGGTGAAAACAATACATAAAAGAGGACTTTTGGATTTTTCTTTTTCGAGAGCAGGGAATTCATAGGGGAGATCATCTTTCAACAATTGAGAGAGAGATTGCACTCACAACAGTCTCTTGGGTCAGTAAAATACTCAAACACTCATATTTTTCCTCTTTTCATTTAATCCTGCATTATTTTCTGACTTGAGCGTTGGAGTTTATCTGCCAGTGATCTAGTTTCACTCCTAGTTTATTTTTCTATAATTTTAAGTAATCCTCGAAAAAATTATACGCCAATCGTAACAATAAATCTATGTGCTGTATTGAATCTTCTGTCACTAAAAAATTTAAGCATTAACGTAATTCAATTGACTTTGGGTTTAGTAATATAAGCAGAGGTTAAGGGATCTTTTTTCTCACACCAATCTGATAAAGAAAATTTTTAATTTGTATTTAGTATGCCACAAGTTGAGGTTTAAAATGTGTGAAAATAAATAAATAAATAAATTAGATCTCCCTCACATTTTTGAATTAATTTTAAAAACGAATTAAGTTGTTAATTTTAAATATAATTTTTTGACTTCAAATCTCAACCATTGAATTATATAAATCTAATGATTAAAAATTTTATATTTAAGTTTAAGTAAAACCTTTAGGTTAAGGATCCTTAACTTTTAAATTTATGGTATATTTAGTTTAATATTTTTTTTTAAATCTCACGTATTTAAGACCCGATTTATTATATACAGAATTTTCTCTTATAAATTAGTGTGAGAAGATGATCCTTTAATATTTTAATTCATAATTTTTATTATAATATTTATATTTTTTACAAATAAATTTTAATAATATTATAAATATTAAATTTTATATAAATTATTATATGGCAATTAGTGTGTTATAGATATCTTGTCATCGAAAGTGATAGCTCATAGTCGTATTTGTTATTCACTAAGGCGATAACAGTCATAAATTTGTGGGCTTATTATTGTAGATATTCTAATCGGTACCTTATTTTAACAAAAATAATTGTATGCATTCGTATTAGGTGGGGCCGGTCCAAGAATTGGACCACGCAATTCTTTTTCCTGAACCTTTGGTTTACTTTTTGTCACGGTTACAAAAATAGTTTTCGTCTACAAATTATATGATCAACGATTAACATGTTTAAAGAAAACACAAGGTATGAAAACTAAGTAAAATGAGTAGAAGTAGTAGTTGGCACGTTGCAACAGCGATGGTTGAAATAAATGAAAAGACAATATCAGACGGTAATTAAAATAAAAAAAGATAGTCTTTTTTTTTTTTTCAGTTATTTCCAACCGCCTTTAAATTAATTTTATTCAATATTTCTTTTTCATTTTTTTCATATATATATATATATATATAAATATACGAGATGTCATAATTCTTAAAGAAAATAATTGACCAATTCAAAATAACTTTTCTTCTAGTGACTTTATTAGGTGCTATATCAAATAAATATATAATAATATTGTCTATTGTTAAAATATAAATTCATTTAATTAATATGTTAAAATTTTGCTGCACTAACTCCACGTTATTAGCTAAATTAAAGTAAGTTACAATCAAATCATATGTTCCATATTTTTAAATATTATATACATCCAATCTTACAATATAATTCAACCAATCCTTATCTAATTATAACTAATTACGTTTTAAAATATTACAAATACAATATGTTGGTGCCTGTTGAGGGCAAATTCAGCAACTACTCTAAACTAGCCATGTGATTGGCTGAAATTGTCAAACCAGAACAAAAATCTGATCATATGATCAAATGAAATTCACGTTAATCTAAAATTTGAGTATCAAAATAATTATAAAAACAGTCATTCACATCATCTTTTTTATCGCGTTACTTTTTTTACTACATCATTATTTTTATTTTGTTATAAAATAATATTTGTTTAAAATATTTTCAAGACTAGAGCCTTGACAATATTATTAATTAACTGAGTGGTTAGAGATATTCCTCAAATTTTTTGAGATGATTCAGCCAATAACACTTAAAAATAAACTTGAAGCATTTATCAAGATTTCTCTTACTGAGTAAAAAATCAGTGTTTTTCTTACTTATTATTAGTAATTATAGATCAATTTTATCAAAAATAGAGGACAGTCAAAGAAATCACATGTCAAGCTCTGCATATATTATCTTTTTTCTTGACTTTTCTATTTTATTATAGTACGAAGAATCGTCCCTTACGTATATAGTAGAGAAATAAGATACTAAAAGACAAATAATCACATTAAAATCAAACTAAATAAAATTTACACTCAATTTTTCTCTAAATTTAATGTCACTTTTATTTTTCGATGATTACATAGGCATATTTATGATACACAATAAGGATTTGTACAAAAGAGAAGGAAAATCCATCGAAATGGGATCTTGAATTTATATCCTTTTATCTTATCTTCTTCTTCATCTCATAAACCCAAACTAGTACTATTTATCATTTATTTGATTTTACCATAGACATTTAAGTACGTATAGCTCAAACTCTCTCAAAACTTAACATTTTTTTTTTTTACGTTATTATGTCACATCATTGCCTATTATTGACTTAAATATAAAAGTTATTTTGTCAAAAAATTGACATGGCTTTGATTATTGTTGTGTTAGTAGGAATAAGAATAACTCTTTTTGCTGTGTGATATTTAAAATTAGTCTCATCACTTCTAAGTCATCGTATATGTCAGGTAATTTTCATGCGTCAAAAATATCAAATCATATAGAAATGAGTATGTATTAAAAAAATTAAAATTAAATATAATTATTAAATGAATATCATAAAATATTTAATTGTTATGTAATTTTTTAAGTTAATTAAAATATAATTATTTTTTTTATTCTTATCTTACTCCAACGGTACAATATCGTTTGTCGTCCCTCTATGCTTCAACACGGATTAGGAGCTCCACTCGTATTCAGTAACATACTCCGTCACTTAAAACTGCAAAACGTAGAAATTGTATCCCTTACTCTTCTAGCCCGAATCAACGTCTCGTCCTATAAAATTTGACGGCTGAAAATCCAGCACGTCATTAAATTTAATAGTGATACTTCTAGCCCGAATCAACGTCTCGTCCTATAAAATTTGACGGCTGAAAATCCAGCACGTCATTAAATTTAATAGTGTATAGCATTTTTAATTATTAATCCCATAAAAAATAGGCACATCTGAGACTTATAATGGAGTGCACGTTGTTTTTCTCTTTTTAAATTTGTCATTGTGAATTTGTTTAAAATGCAATGAGTTTTTCTAGAAGATCAACGGGTGCAAACTGCAATAGAGCACCATTTATGACAAGGCAGTGAGGAAAGTATTGCAAATGAAAAAATGATGATGATACATGTTGAACTTGAAAGCAATGAATAAATAAATAAAAATTAATTTTGTGCAAGGTGCATTATGTTCTAGAAGATCAACGTGTGCAAATTGCAATAGAGCACGATTCATGAAAAGGCAGGGAAGCAAGAATTGAAAATGAAAGAACGATTATACATAAGAAAAATGTTGAACTTTAAAGGAATAATAATTAAATAAATAATTTTATGTAAGGTGCAATATCTACACACAACATGGATTGTATAAAATTTTAAATTTTTTTTGTAAAAAGTATAAGTCAGGGATAGTAATTTAGGTCATTATTAGATTGTTTGATATAAATTCAATGGTAACTGGTATTTATGTTGAAAAAAAGTGATACAAATAATAAATAAATTATATATATATATATATATATATATTTTTTTTTTTTGTATACGTAAAAAATCCTAATCTACTTAACCTCAGACAGGCGCTAAGCAGCCGTCACGTGAGAGGAGCAGTCCAGGTAAAATTCACGGCCTATATCATAAATAAATAAATTATATTCGTATTTTTAAATAAATTGTATTTGTGTTAGATTTTATTAATTCACAAATTTATTTAATATATGATTAATTAAAAAAATTATATTCATGTCAAATTGTGTCTTCGTTCAATATACTTAATAAACTAACATTTAAAATAGGAATCCGCGTTATCAAAATGTTTTTTTGTTATTATTTTTATTATAAAATGAGTCAATCATCCGTTTTGATATTTTATTAAATAAAAATGGTAATATTTTTTCTGTGAAAATCAAGAATTTAATTTTTAAAAAATATTATGATCATCCAATAAAAAAGATTTTAATTTTTTTTAAATGAACGATTTAAAGACGTGTTGACTTTAGCAACTGATTGCAAAATTAATCTTTTAGACCTTTCAATTTATAGATATAGATCTCAAACTTATGATGGAGATATTCTTGGAACTCACGCAGAAAAAAATAAATGAGTTAACTAAAAAATTAAATTGGATAAAAAAAAGTAATTTAGATAAGTTTTTTTGTCGATAACATTAGACTAATCAATTGAATATTGATTAATACGTAATTAATTGAATTTATTCAAAAACAACTGTTTTACTCAAAAATAAAATATTTTAAATATTCCTAAAAAATTTTACTCTCATTAGACCATCTACATCTGTATACATTAGAATCTCAATTCATGAATTTCTCTGTTTAAAAAATAAAAATAAAAGGGTTGAACTATTTTTTTCTTCCTGTTTTTTAAATTTGATAAATATTGGATGATCGTATATTTTGTTATAATTCAGTAATTAAGAGTATCATTTTTTATTAGTTCCAATCAAATCTATTCGTTAAAAAACTTACTATATTAGATTTAAATTCGATCTTAAATTTATTAGGACATATTCTAAAAATTATTTATATTATTGATTTTAGAAATATTTTATTTTATATATGATATTTATTATTATAAAAAAGTTTTTTATTTACATATGTAGGCTAATTTTTATTTTATCATATATTTAAATAAAATATATATGTGAATTATTCATGTAATTTATTTAATTATTAAATAATATTATCAAAATTATTTTCTATAAATTGATATTAAATAAATAACAATATCTTCAATAAATATTATAATATGATAATAGTACAAGTGGTGACAAGAAGAGTTACGTTGTTAAGATATTAGTATATATATCAATAGTTAAGAAATTATTTTTTGAACATATATAAGTAACAATAAATTACATAATAATGCATGTAATTATTGATTTATCATATAATTATAATAGTGTGTAATATAATTTTTTGATCAAAGACGTCGTAGTTGAATTTGATGTGAATACATATAATTCATATAATATATAAATATAAGATTAAATATATCTTATATATTAAAGTCATTTTGATTATATTTGTTTATATGTGGAGATGAATGATAGCAAAAATCGGATTCGTTAACTTAACATATTAGATTTAGAGTACCCACTAGCTTTATTTGAATTCGAGTTTTTAAACTAATATTGATAAATATATTAAGCATAAATCTCTTACTATAATAAATTAAAAGTCATATAAAAGAGTTTATCATATCGAGTTTAAGATATATTGATTAGCAATTTGTAATTATATCGAGTTTAAGATTTTGACATTTTATAATTTTTTACTTAATTAGAGTTGAATAATAGAAGGATATTATCCATGTAGTACGTATAATCTAGAATAAGTTTGATGAAGTATTTTTTTATTATAATTTAAGGATTATAGTATATTACTAAATGTTAATTATACTCATTTTTAAAGAGTTCTAAGCTGAAGATATCAAAAAAAGTTTAGAGTTAATCCATAATAAATTTATATAATCACACTAATAATGTTATACATTAAAAAGTATTCAAGAGGGAGAAAATATCGTCTGTAGAAAAATAACACCTCGTGTGCATGCATACACACACACATTATATGACTTGTTGATAATATAAATTATCAAATAATTTAAAAATATAATTTTAAAGTTAAATAATTAAATTTAAATTTGAAATTAATTTTGTTATTTGATCTTTGTTGACATTTATTCATTACTTTTCCTTAATGGTTTAGTAATGTAATTTTTAAATACATATTAAATTAAATTATTACATGTTTGATATTTTTAGATAAATATAAAATAGATTAAACATAAGAACCAACACACACACATATTACATATATGATTATTTTATTTAAGAATAGATAATATCAAATTGAAGAAAACTCTCTCTTCGATCATCCCTCCCTCAAGCATTTGGAGGTATATATTATTTTAGATTTCATAATTTTGAAGCCATCTTTATCAAACCTAAGCTATGAAAAAGTTATTCAACATAAACCCTAACTTAATTTGATATATATTATGATTTATCGCATGAAATATTTAAAGATACTAAAGAAAAATGTTTTTACACGTCAATTAAACTTAATAATCCTTCAAAATAAATCTATATATTTTTTCAAATATCACATAAACAAAAACCCTACCTTTTTTCAATCTTAGTGGGAATGGTATTTAAACCTCAAGAGCATATAAAGAATAAAATAATTTAGGAAGTCGTATTTTTATTAAAATAAACTTTTATTTAATATTTTCTTATTTTGAATGTAATTTAGGTTACGTTATGACACTTATTCTGTCAGAAATTATTATTATTTACTTAGTACAAAGAATGTTATTTGAACAAATTAAAGGATCACTTGTAATACAATTTTTCAAGTAGACTTTTCTTTATAAATAAAGCTTTAGAATAATTTTTAATAAAAATTTATTAGTTATTTGATTGTTACTAATGCCTTCTAATAAAAATTATATAATTATTTTAATAAATAAAAATTTAAGATTTTGTTAGAGAAAAAAAAAATTAAAATATAGTTATTGAAACAAAATTTTTAATAAAGCTAAAAATTTATACCCTTCTTTTTAAGTAAAAATTTATATTCTTAAAAATTTTAAATTTATACTTTTTAAAATAAAAATAAAATGATTTTAATAAAAATTACTAGATGTTTAAAAAAATTTTAAAAAGCACTTTTAATAATAAAAAAAAACTTCTGATCAATGTCATCCCAAACATACTAATTTTTGCTTTATTGAAGTTGCTTCATTTATTAATCAGCTTGCGGTTAGATTTTGATTGTTAGGGACTAGGACCAAAATCAAAATCAAGTTCAGGTAAGGAAACCTAATTTTAATAGCGAACAAAATAACATTGATAATGTCTCAATCTTTAATGAGATTATATGAATAAATGCTTAAATTAAAATATATTATTGCTACGAGAGCTTGTAAAATTACCAGATATGTTAAGTACTTATTCTTATAGCACTATTGGAGGAGTTCTTGAAGATGTTTATTTATCGGCTTGTCTACCTAAATTAGATGTAGTTACACATACCATGACAAAACTTTGTAAGAAAATATCTTGAAAAATTTATGAAGATCGAATTATACATACATACATACACATTAAATGACATTTTAATAATTTTAGTTGAATATATTTTTGATAAATTTCAAACTTACACTAAAACTATAATTACTGTCACTTTTACATTGCACGAGAACTCTAAAAGTTTTTGTTTGAAATAAAAAATTTAGATTATATTTAATATTGATATGTTGTAACTATACAATTATTTTTGCTTCATTAAAATATTAAAATTTAATCAAAATATGATTAGAGTTTACTAAAAATTTGTGTTATTAAATACATTTTATAACTTTATTTTTAAAAATAAATAAAAATATGGTATATCAAATATGTCCTTCTTGTGAATCAAGAAAACGACGAACAAAGGAATCTGAGTGAAAAGAGATTCTAAAAGATTTCGATGGGTTTTATGATAAGTTCTACCAATAACATTGTTATTTTGCCCCATAATTCTTAATCATTCGTTAATAAAATAAAATAATAAGGACTCGTATGAAATAAAATTAAATTTTATTTATTTATTTTAATATTTATACTAAATTTAAGAGCTCCAATCGATTGTGAAATGGAAGAAATTAAAATTTTTATTTAAAAATTAGATATTGTAAACAAAGACTATGACTTCAATCATTTTCGTTCACTATATAAATTATTAAAACAGAAACAGATTACGTGATCTGATTTCTTCATTATAACGATAATAATAAATTTTTGTTTAAAATGAACTTATTATTTACTGACTTTCAGTTGCAAACAAAATATTCAGAAAATTGTATTACCATTTATAAAATTTTGTTCATAAAATAGGCATCTCAATAACATACATTACAGTTTTTATATTTTAATTTTATGAAATTCGTAGTACAATATGAAATTTTATATTTAAATTAAACAAATTTTATGTCTATACGTGTCTTTTAGTTTGAGACAAATAGAGGATGGAATCCGGGCCAAATCAGTACACCAATTAAACGAAGTTTCAGGTTTTCATTTTATATCTGTTTATTTATTTATTTTTATTTTTAGTATAACAGATTAAAGTGTAGATATTTTAAATGTGCAGGAATTAAAATAATACATTTTTATTTTAATAAATTAAATAGGTAAAAATATATTAATTTTACGAAAAATTTCCAAACAGGTATTTTATTTTAAAAATAAGATGTTAATAAATTATTTTTTTATACTAATTTGAGAGGAAATTTTATTTTATTTGTATTTTATATGTGGGTTAGGCTGGCACTTAGCGTGTGAAAAAAAGTCAAAAAGAAGTGCTACATAAATGGTAAAATTCATAGAGGTCAGAGTAAGGATCTATTTGACATAAAGTACAAGAAATATGACATTATTTGATAAAAATTAAAAATCGAGGTCCACCCGTGGATCACGACATGGACGAGCTACGTCAGCATGCTTACTTTGATTTCATTTTCCTACAAGCCATTTGCCTTTAATCTCCTAACTCCCTTCGATATTTCTTTTGCTTCGTCTCGCTCAAAATCGCAGAAACTATACTCAGAAGTATCGAAACGGGGGGTTTCTTCTCTCTTTAGTAACGTGCGTGCATCTATGCTCTTCTCAGTATTGTGTTTGTTTTTTTTATTTTAGTTTAATGTAGACTGTTTGGATTGTTTAGAAATATTTGAAATTGTTTCCTGGCTCTTTTACTGGGAATTTAGGAACTCTTTAACTGTATTAGGAGAATTTCCTTTTCCTAACGGAAAGGAGTGATGATTATTATCATTTGTGTATGTAATTGAGAAAAGCTGGCTGTTTAGAGTGAACTAAGAACTTTCTCGTCATTTTCTCAGAAAATTTTATCGGGATTAAACTTGGGAGAGTATGAATAATTTTCGGAGTGGTTAGAAAATCTGACAAATAGGCTTTGTGATGTTACTTGCTATTTTTTTCCAAAAATTTCTTGGGGAGAGAACAATGATGATGACTTTTCGTATTGTTTGGTGTGTGAAAAATTGGGTTTGCTTGTTAGAGAATTAGATGACCTATATGGTGTGTTTTTGCGCTGATTCAGTTACTAATAGATCTTGGGTAAGATGTTGAGGAGTAGTTGGTTCATTTTTTTATTTTTTATTTTTTTTACTTTTCATCATATTTAACTTCGTTCTGTGACATTTTATTTTGAATGATGTTAAACCACTTTCTCTTTTCTGAGGGATTACGCTTCAGTCCCATATTTCTTATGTCCTTTATGATCAAAAGATTGGATCTGCACTATTCATATAGGGGAATAAGCTGAAATCCTTTTTTTTGATCCATGGACTTGTCGTCGGCAGCAATAGCTAATGTACTACTTGGTCCTTTTGAGTAGAAGTAGAGAATTAATCTGCTCTTGAGATAAACTTGAGGTTTTGATCTCTGGTTATTTTATGGACTGTACCAGTTAGGATTCTCCTATCTTTTGTCGGTTATTAAGAAAGCATTATATGTATGTGTGATAATTGGTGCCAGGGTTGAACAAACATGAGCATACAGAAAGGGTCTGGTAGTTTTTAATAGAGGTAAAGCGGAAACCTGTTCAAGGAGAATGAACAAATTCAGGAGAAAGCAGAAGCCTCTTGCTTTTACATTTTCCATTTTTTTTCTTTTATCTTCAATAAAAATATAGTAGTGGTTTTGGCCTCCTTGGATGGACTGTATTGCCCAATTTGTCAATGCCAGTGAAAGAATTACAGAGAAAGTTTGAAAATTGAGGATTTCAATTCAATCAGTGGCACAAAGCAATTCAAATTCCTTTTCCATTTTCTTTTTCTTCCATTTTTATGTTGTGCTTGTTTATAAAATTTCTGCTGAATAGTTATAAAATATTAAGCCTGTTGGTTCCTTTCACGGCTTGTAATTATATATGTATATTTTTGCTAAATTGGTTGAAATGGGAAACCATATTCTAGCATTCTAGAAGCAGTGGAATTGGTTGACATGTTGTGTTATTTATTTGTACGCTAGCTGCAATTTCTCTTTGAAATGGAATGGAAATTCAAAATAAATGGTTGATTATTGACAAAAGTACTTTTGCTTAAATGAAAGTTCTTTTCTTCCCCTAAAGTATTGATTGCAATGATGTTTAATTATCTGATTTGTGTTATTTGCTGGGCTAAGTGATTATATGCAAAATAGGTACGAAAGTACTTTCACTAAGAAGTTAATGCTTGAATAAGTAAATTACATGATTGGCATTATAGATGGTTTACTTTTGCCCCCGTTATGTGCTATTCTACTTTCAACTGAATGATAGCTGCAGCTAGTTATTGCTTGGAAGCTTCTTGCCTTGCTTGATGGTAAATTTATATGACATTCTCTGTTCTAAATTTTTTGCTTCGTCTAATTTATTCCACATGAAATTAAACTGATAGTATTTATCAGTTCATCTTACTAACTTGACTCTCAAGTTCCTGAATTATTTGTATGTGGCTCTATCAGTGACCCTAAATAAATCAAAGAGGTGACTATAGTTTCATGAAAAGTATTGTCAAGAAACAGCCAGATTTACCAATAAAAAAGTCAATAGTTGGGTATTTCCTCAGCTTTTACTTGCAAATCAAAACTTTTTTATTTTATTGCTGTGTTGAAATATTCTTTCTTACCGGATTGGTTCCACTAATTTTTGACTGGATTTCTGTCCCTTTATGATTTTATTTTATATTTAGTTTTTGGATTAATATGTGTACTATTGATTTGTTAGAGAACAAAACTTTTGGAAAGGAAAAAAATTGTTCACTTGTTTTTGTTCTATTTATGTAACATTTTACAAAGATGTATTAAAGTATCTAAGTATGTTTATCAGCAACTAAAATCATTTGAAATGCATTTGGTGCGATTTTTCATGCTCAGACGAGAAGCAAATTGAAGTTTTCAAATAAAACTTCAAAATAGAAATTAAATACACAGGAAGAGAAAGAGGCTTAGAAAAAGGATGAAAAAGGTTAGAGAGCGTGTATAATGTACTGTTTGTACATAAAAGGTTTTAGAGGGTGGGTCGTCTCTGTTTCCTTTGTTTATCCCTTTTTTAGATAAGCTGTGTCAGCTCTTGGCCCTTCCAATACAAACTGAGCCACGTGGTAGGCCCGTTCTTGTTTGATGTTTTCCTTAATTACGTGTTTCTGCAGCAAATATTGGCAGTGGGCAACATATATCTATTGGTAGTTGCTTTTTGATGCTCTTTATCTCTAAGCAGTCATACACTTATTTTGTTTTTAGCAACTTTTTGTTTTTTATTTTCATCTTTCACCTAGTTGTTTAGTTTTCAGATCTTGTTTGATCGTAAGGTATTTCAGATCTTGTTTGATTGTAAGGTCGATGCCTTATTTTATGAGGTCATATGTTAACAGTAATTAATTAAGCTTTGGAATCCAAGTGCTAATCTGGTTTTATTTTTTTCTTATCTCAGAATCCAAGGAATATAGGTAGCCACAGCAGCGTTTACCAACAGATTAATGGCATTTGAGCAATACTTTACGCGGGAACGGAAATCTATTGCAGGTGTAGCCCCGGGATCAGAAAATTATAACGGTTGCTTTGACTGCAACATCTGCCTGGACTTTGCATATGAGCCTGTGGTCACCTTATGTGGCCATCTCTTCTGCTGGCCCTGCATCTACAAGTGGCTCCACATTCAGAGTGCCTCCCTTGCCTCAGATGAACACCCACAATGCCCAGTATGCAAGGCTGACATATCACATACAACAATGGTTCCTCTCTATGGTCGTGGCCAAAGCCCAAACGAGTCTGAGGTTGAATCCAAGTTACCCTACCGTGGGTTGGTTATACCTCCAAGGCCACCTGCTTCTAGTAACCAAGCTCTTTTATCTCCTACTTTGAATTCTGTTCAACAGCTTCCATATCGCAACCCTTATCAAAATCCACAGTTTGATTCTCATCGGTATGGCAGTTTTGAAGAGGATTCTCCTTCCCCGCTGCTTAATATTGATGGCACGGCAATGTCTGGATTTCAGCATCCAATAGTTGGTATGTTTGGAGAGATGGTTTATGCAAGTGTGTTTGGAAATTCAGCAAGCTCATATGCATATCCAAACTCTTATCGTAGTAGCCCCAGGTTGAGAAGGCATGAAATGCAGGCCGACAAGTCACTCAACAGAATTTCGATTTTCCTTTTCTGTTGCTTTCTTCTGTGCCTCATTGTGTTTTGAATATCGTGTAGGTCAATCCACCATCTCTTCCTTCTTGTATACTTTGTAAAGAGACCACATGTAAGCTTATTAACATAGTAGAATAGGATATATATATTATATTCGCAGCATTGTGAGAGAATTTACTTAATCCTGTATACAATATTCCTCTATTGTGAAATTTTTGATATCTACGATGGTGAATGAATGAATGGGTTTTCAGGTGAAATGATTTTTACAGCAAGCTACCTGCTGTGTTTGGACAAGGAATTCAATCTCAAGCCAACTCATTGTCAATCAATCGTCTTTTGATATTTATGTTTGAAATTGGTGTCTGGACTGGACCCCATTTTTGTTTGATAAGATTTGTTCAGAAAAGTCTAGCGTCAAGCGTAGCCAGCTATAAGGTTAATTGGACATGACGTTTGATATTGAAGTGCGGTTATTTTTTTATTTTTTATAAGATAACAATTAAAATATTAAATATTAATATATAAATAAATAAATAAGTATTATTAAAAATTAATGTTATTATTTTTATAAGTTTGTTTTTAAAATTAAATGAAAACTAATTTTACTAAATTAAATCCTAAGGTTTATTTATAATGACAAAATCCTTGTGCACTGCTTTTGGTGAATGAAACCAACTGGCTCCTCGACAAACTTTTGTTTGCGTGCCCGATTGGAAAAGATTTTCTAATAGAAGTTTACTTATTTTAATAAAATAAAATTACGATTCCTACGATCTTAAACATTTCATAACTAAACTTACTGTAGATAACTCTGATTTAGTCTAAGTAGGGTCTTCTGTGTTGGAGCTCATATGATATAATAATTAATTAATGAATGTGGAACATACATTATTAACTTTAATTAATACTTGATATAAAGAATTTGCCACGTCATATCATTATCTAAAATGACATTTGTCTGTTTATAATTTGCACTATTCTTTTCATATATACTACATTGAATCATAAACTAAAGTCTTTTTTAATTTTGATGTGAAACATAATTTGATATAAATCATTAATTTTTTTTTTATGACGAAAAAATTCTTATACTCAATTATCACTGCAGTGGTGGATCATACACGGATCAAATGCTCATTTTTTTAAGATACATGTCCGCAGATCACACAGTACTTATCTTGAATTAATTAAAATTATGTATAGAACTACACTGCAATAATATTAAGTATAGGATAAAATTTTGACTACATTAAACTCTTACACCTGAATGTATTTTAAAAAATTCAAATCCAAAATTAGCACAAATCATTATTTATGACATTATAAAAAAATATTATTTATATTATTTTTTAAAAAAAAAACTAATATGCTTTTTCTCTTAAAAAAAACAATAATTTAGAGAATGTAATGATAATAAATGCAAATTTATAAGCCTATTTTATTTTATTTTTTGAATTCTTAGTACCTATTTAAATTTAATGATTCCTTTTTTCTTTTCTAAGCTTGGAGGCAAAGCAAGTCATTTATTGCAACAAAAAATTTGATTTTTCAACAAATTATGGAAAACTGGAAAAGCCAACATGGTGGGGCCATAAGATAGAAAACGACCAAAGACTAAATCAGTAAAATAAACTAACAAAAATCACACCTAAAAAAATCTAAAATTTAAAATATATTTAAAGCATGTTGGATATTAATGAACTGTTATCCCATAAATATTTTTATTCTACAATTGTAATAAAATTAAAATTAAAATTAAAATAGAATATCACACTGATTGATGAGTCTTTCAATTTTTTTTTAATAAACCATTGGCTTAAAAAAATAAAAAAAGAAACTTATTTATTTGGAAGTTTCCATGTGGTAGGCGAGGCTAATTGATAGACTATATATATTTTCTACAATATCGCAATAGAAATAGAAGACCTTAAATTAAATAATAATATGGACCATATTTATTTATTAATTAATTAGATTTCCTGAACTATATTTAAATCAGTTTCATTGAAATATAAAATGAAAAGAAATAAATTATCCTTCACCCGAATAGATTGGGCCACATCCTGAGCCCAAATTGAATTGGGCTTGACAAAATTAGTCCATGAATATTCGATGATGATGATACTTTCACTCCCGCTTTGAATATATTCCATTTCCATGAACTACTAAAAATATCTTTATCTATTTGATGCATTTATTATCTCTCCTTTTTCAGTATTGCCATTTATATTTCTTTATATTTATAATAAAAATAAAAATAAAAATATATCATTTTATCTCACTAGTAATTCTTCACTTGTTATTTTCTCTATTATTTAATTTTAATATTTCATCATGATGGTTATATCTTGTTTATAATATAGAATGATTATAAGATATTTCGTCCATTAGTTTATTTATCTTATAAATATAAATTCATGATATTATTTTTTTTTGCATTTACTTCTAATTCTATTTATAATATTATTTATTTATTTTTTTGGGTTAAAATATGATTGTTAGCGAACAAAAACAATTTATTTAAGATGTTTATTTTCGTTTGATATAAATCAAGAATAAAATTATAATACACGCGCGCGCGCGCACAAAAACTAGATAGGATGCCATTAAATGTTGGGCAGAAATATCATCACCCATGAATATTCTGTAAGTTTAGGCCAAGTCTACATGAAATCTATTTGCGTGAGTCATTCCCACATAAATCCAATTGACACGGAAGTACATGAAACAGCAGCAAATTCCTCGAAAGAACCCAAATACTGTTTTTACACGTTTATCATCGCATCTCTGGTGGCAGAATATTGAGCAACGTTCAGTTCCCCGTCCGTACGTCCGTCGCAACAGTAGGCAGATAAAGTTCTTTCATTTGATATAATTTCGAATCAACTTGGATCTACCTCTCAAAAATCAGAAGTTCTGAAGGGTTGGTCTGTTGTATAACGGCCTCCCTTCATCTTTCGGTCTTCTTTGAATTGCCATGAACAACGATCGGGGTGTGCTCATACAGCATTCAGCTGTTGATTAATACAGCTTGAACACATTCTGCGTAGTTGAAGAAAGAAACTCTGGTTATTCTACGGCTTTCCCCTGTGGAAGATATAGTGCAAAGCTTAGTTTATATAGGCAAAGGGATAGGTCTGAATTTATTAGGCTACCCTATAATAGACGTGTTTTTTTTTACCAGAATACGTAATTAAAATATCAGATTCTCAATTATACATTGATTATTTTATAATGTTTCATTCATGGGTTGGTAAAATGGTTAAATTTAATGGAATGCTTTCTGATTTCTTTCTTCTACAAGAAAATTTGCTGCTTTTGGCTTTTCAATGACATTTTAATCCTTTCATATAAATCGTATTCAAAACTGTTCTTTGCTGATGTTGCGAATGAGTTTTAAAAACGCCTGTGCCATGCAACAAGTTTCTATAATTGCATTTTGTCTTCAAGGGATAGCCTAGTTGATTCGGCCTTTAGGCTTTGTGCATGGGGTGGACTTGGCTTCAGCCTCTACCAGCTCAACATATGGTTTGAAATCTGATCTCTTTATATCTGCAGCCATGGTACCACCATCTGAGTTTCGTCTATCATTACCAGTCCTGCTTTTTTTTTCTCCTGCATCAATGGGTGCATCCATGTTCAGTTTGAACCAGTTAGAAAGTGTCGGTATCCATGCTTTTGTATCACTTGTGGCATTTAATCCTAGCACATAATTGCTAGAACTAATTCTTGTAAATGACACCCTCATTGCTTCTTCCCTTACCAATACCCTGCATCTTTGTCATCCTCTCAAACTGGCATTTATTCCTTGCATTCCATGTTTGTATATTACCCATAGTAGTATCATTACCAGATCAAAATCATTCCTCTCAAGTGTGGTAGCTACCAATTGTATCAAACTTCCCCATTCCATCCCTACTTTACTTTTAAGTGTTTTCTAGGCTGAAATAAGTTTCCCATACCTGTTTAGCAAATCTGCAGACCATAAGAGCATGTGCTGCATCTTCCTCGTTGATGGAACGGCTCGGACAACTTGAGCTCCCAATCACTTTCATGCGCATTTTTCACATTTTGAAATTTTTATAAGTTGGCAAAATAGAGTGGCAGTATGCAGCAATCTCTGGACCTTGAGAATTGCTGTAACACTGATATATACAAGCTGGCGATCTTTCATTAACCAAATAAATTAACAGTCTTTAGTTTTTCTAAAATTCAGATCAGCAACTCTTTAATAAATAATTTTTAGAAAAGAGAAATTTCCACATCTCTCTCTCTATCGAATATTGCATTAAAAAACACTTCGGAGTTCACAACTTTTTATTGTCATGATATGAATTGTTTTTATTAAATGAACCATAATATATTTCATCAAAACAATACGAGGCATTCTACTCATTCCTTCCGCATATAAACTTTACGTTTTCTACACAAATAAACTCATTTAACATATCAAAATCCAGCCATTTACAAGACATTACTGATTAAATCCCACTTCAACTCCAAGATGATAGGTTGTGATGGATGTCATGGAAGAAGTAGGTTTACACAAAAACCAGCCCCATCCTTGCCTGTATAGAAGATGAACTACGCCCCTGTATTACTTGCTGTAACCATTCAATAAGCATGTGATTAGTATTCTGTTATAGTCTCTGCAATACGTTATTTCCCTAATCGTTAGTTACAGCTTTACATAATAGCAGAGGATGCTTAGGAACTATTCTGGATCTACGTATACATAGTAGATCTTCTTTAGCTTGTATTCATTCGATTCTAATATAATAGAAAAACTCTCCACTTTCTTTTAGCGTCTGCAGCCAAACACTACATAAAACCTAAATCTGATTCTAAAAATTCCATAAACTAAACACTTATAATTATCATATATAAATTCAATCATTTACACTCATACCACCCAACACAAGAAATTTAATTTCTGTCTCAAGCCATTGCAGGGCTTTCAATTTATGTGGTATTTCAATTCCTTATCAGCTGTAGTTACTTGTTAAGCTACTTTCTTCTTGTACACTTGATTTTGAAGCATGATATAACAAACAGATACTCAAAAACTTAAGTATAAGCACGAACCCTACTGAAAACCCACATAGGTGAATTCATTCATACGTGAATTATATTTCAAGAAACAATATGCAATCACTCAACGAACTCAATAACAAAAGGAAACTTCGGGAACTCGTATATATACCTAAACACTAACAAAACCCCACCTAATTGAAATAATTCGGCACATAATTGACATTCCAATCAAAGTTTCAATGCAGAAACAATAATCACAAGGATAAAAAAGCAACGGTAGCCATGTACGTCTATCTGATAATGCATTAATCAAGAACAACAATAATGTACATTCAGAACATGTATTTTATCTAGTCATTTCATCAAACATATAATATGCACATACTTAGACGCAACTCCTAATCTAGAAAGAAAAGTTGTGTAACTTACCAATGGTGGAGTGCCAGCGTACGGAAGGAAAGGACAATGAGAGGTGGCTGTGAGGGTTACACAGGACGTAAAGTCGATTCGCCACTTGGTTTCTAAAGTGAAAGACAAGGGCGCGTAGGCTGCCGGCTCCGGCTGCATTGTGCAACCAGCGGCACTTCTAATGGTTGTCTCGAGCGAGGGAGTAAAATTCCGACGGGAGAAAATAGTTCTAAATTTTAAGTCATTATTTTTTTTCAGTAAAATTTAAATTTTAGAAAATATTTGAATCAATTGGATTTACAGTATTAAAATCTGGTTTTTTGGGTCCCTTTACATCCTGGGCTACGTCGAGGCATGAGAATTCGAAGCCCGGTATTTTTATAGCCTAGGCTAGGTCCATAATTTTTGACCAACCCTACCAACATGGATTGATCACCAGATTATCAAAAGAAAACTTCCATCAATATATTAACAAAATACTTTCCTTCATTGTTAATATTACCCGTATATCACGAATCACGGGATAAGATAACATCACTGTTAAAAATAATCTTTAAATTACTTTAAATATTAACCCCCGCCGCCCCCCCCGGGGTATGGAACGAAAATCAAACATAGATCCAAAATCTTATTCTTTTGCTCTCATACGTGTATCTATAGACTAAATAGCTAGATTTAATTTCTCCGCTAATTTCAAGTCACACGTCCGGCCGCCGCTGCTCCATCTCGGTCGATGCATTGTTGCCTGTCATTCGATTCCAAATATTGTTGCAAAATGCTTGAAGATTTCGTAGTAAAGCCAATGACGACTATCTATAATTGATCTGCCATATTGATACACAACAATGATAATCGCGGCGCATTTCCAAGCTCTGCATAATATGATAAAACCAGTAGAGGGTGTAACGAAGGTGGAGACCAACGAAACAGAAGAACGAGATCCGAAAAAAGGAGCAATAAATCTCCAGAAATTTACGTAATTTGCTTGATCGGATCGAGCTGGAAACTTGATAACATCATCAGCTACAAGTACTGCAAAGCAGTACAAGAGTTTGGCTAGCAGAAATGAACCTATATGTATTGCATGAGTTGCCAACAGGGGCTCCGTTCTGCCTTGAACAATTGCACCCAGAAGTCCAACGAGAACCGAATTGAGTTTCCAAAAAATATGGTCCGCGGTGATTCTCTGCATGCATAAACATTCGAAATAAAAAATAAAAAATTATGTATGAATAATATTAAAAATAAAAAATTATGTATGAATAATATTTTTAGAAATCGGCTTGCATACTTTAAACTTGATAGATAAGTAATTTAATATCAAAATCTTGTCTCTTCTATGACTGCGTCTGTATGCTTTTTTAACCTCGTTCTTTAATGTACAATGAAGCGTCGTCTTTAACCGGTGGACGATCACCAGATCTGAAGTTTGATGTTGTTAACGAAGCTGTTGAGCTGACGTCATAGCATAGTGTAATAATGTGTTACTATCTCGCGTTGTAATCTGTGCTGATTCGATGGATTCTGGAGAATAAGCTGTCCATTTCGTCGTAAAAAATTTTTTTTTTGAGTCGATGGAAAACAAAATATTAGAAAGAAAATAAACCCTTTGATATATGGTGATTGAAGGTGTTTTTTTTTTGAATCTAGAATGCTACCTGAAAATCCGGTGATTGAAAGTTTTATGAAATTCCGGCAAATATATATCAAGAGAGATTATAATGAATATATCTCCTATGGAAAACAGGAAGGTTAGGTAATTGGGGGAATTTTTTGGAGAGAAAAGGAAGTGTAAGTAGCCAAGTGATCCAAAAATTGTGTGAAGAAAACATTTGAATCAAGGGGGGATATAAATAAGTAGAACTCCTGCAAAATTCACATTGAAATGGGCAGGGGGCATGCCCACATCTCGACTATAGTTACAAAAAACCTCGTATGAAGACAAAGAATGTTCAGAAGGACTTTCCATAAGAAAATAAAGTAACTCTCTCTTTCTGATAAGATCTGTGTTTCCGATAACGTGGAACCAAATACAATTTTTCAAGGGATCCCTTTCTGAATCCTGATGGACATAGCGAGAACAGGAGAATCCACGGCCCCACTTTAATAAATTCTAACGAAGTTCCAAATAAATTTCCGGCCAAATGCAATTCGGTCGAAAAACTGAGGATAAAATTGGAATTCTATCTATTCCAAATAACCTGTCGGGCCATCAACTTTTACTTTTGAGGAAGGGATCCCCTTCTGAATCCTGATGGACATAGTGAGAACAGGGGAATCCACAACCCCACTTTAATAAATTCTAACGAAGCTATTTCCTGTCAAATAAAGTTCGGTCGAAAAAATGAGGATAAAATTGAATTCTATCCATCCCAAATAACCAGGCGGGCCACCCATATCATTTTTACTTTTGAGGTTGCTCATTCGTGTATATTGAGGACTGACAGTATAGTTCGTCTAGGGTGCTCCGCGCACAGAGACAGGAGAAAACCA